>VXBC01006749.1:1385957-1413696 GCA_013399945.1 Ploceus nigricollis
TAGAAGCATAAATTGAATGGATAAGGTCTGATCTGAAAGTCCTACTGATTGTCCCAAGTTCAGCTTGGGGAATGCTGAATTTAGATGGACAGAGTGACTGAAGCTATGCCCTTACCACTGCTGCTTTTCGTAGCAATGCCAGCTTAAATTGCCCACAATGAGGTCAGTTGTGTTAGACAACATTTTCAAGACACCATGTGGCATGCCACTCTGGAAATTTAAGTGATTTGGGATAAATGTAACTTCCTCTTTTTTATATTTCTTATTTTACTTTTACCTTTTTTTTTTTTTCTGTTGGAAAGGGGTGGGAGGGGTGGGGAGGGAGTGTTGTACTTAAAAGTAGGGCCTATATAAGCTAGTGATTTTCTTGGAGGGAAGGAGCACAAACCAAAACCTGCACTGCATCTTCAAGTAATCCAGCTATTAGGTTTTATCACAGTACCTACTTCCTAGGCTGACTGTGGGCTCTGACACACATTGGTGTTTTGCTGAGCTGCAGCAGCGCAGAGGTTACTGCATCTCCTTTGCTGCCCATTCCTGCCAAGCCACAGAGGCAGCTGGGTGGATATTGTGCCTCAGTCACCTCAGTTCAGAGCACAGCACCTTTCTGAAATGGACAGTTTCTCAGTGTGATCACCTCTGTTTTAACTGAGTTAGTAGGAATAAATGAATAATTCATTAAATCTAAATAAAGCATGTAAGTCCTCGTCAACTGTATGCTGAGTGGTGCTAATTTAAGCTCAGATCATGGAAGGGAGGTGTTCAATATAATGTGAACACTTCAGAAAGTCAGAATTAGACATATCAGGGCATCCTAAAACTAGGCTTTCCCTAATGCTTAAATGATGTATGGGAGATACACATTTTGCCCAGCCTGTGGGCCTCATGTAAACCAGGGCCTTCTCTCTCTCTTGTATGCAGGCTGGCAGACATGGGGCACAGCGTTGTTGGTGTGGAAGTCAGTGAGCAAGCAGTGAAGGAATTTTTTTCAGAACACAGTCTGCCTTATTGTGAGGAGCCCGTCCCTGAGATTTCGGGAGCAAAAATGTTCCAGGTATGTCAAATGATCTGGTCTGGTTAATCATGCAGTACTGGCATAACTGAGCAAACAAGTCATTCTGCTTTTATGCATCTATTTTACTGGTAATCATTCACCTCTCCTGAAGAGGTCTAAAAGGAAGGTCTGAGTTGTATTTTTGGACTGAGAAGTTATTCTTCTAAACTTACTACTTTGGCCTTCTTATGACAGTGAAGCACTTGAATGTAGAAGAAATGTATTTTAAAACTGGAGGCATGCCTTGATAGATTGAAAAAAGATGCATGCCTTGGTAGATTACTACCTCTCTGGAGGGGATCAGAAGAGTTACCTCAGTAAACTAGAACTAAAAATGTTTCTCAGTGTTTTTCCCCATTGCACATAAATGTATTTTTTAAATTTAATTTTTAATAGTGTATGGGTATATTTTAAGATGTGAAGTATAAATATATACTTATGAGTGCGTATTTAAAGATACTTAACTGATAAGGATTGTTTCCTTTGCTTTTATTGTAGAGTACCTCTGGCAACATTTCCCTCTACTGCTGCAGTATTTATGATTTGTCCAGGTAGGAATACTCATAGTGTTTTACAATTTTCCATAATTGAACATGTATTAATACTGTCCAATACTATTATTTTATTTGAATCAGGCAAAGATTTGTCAGGTCCTCTCAAGCAAACTCATATTAATTTGTATGAGAAACTTGAATGGCCGATCTCCAACAAAAGTCTAATTCCATTGTTAATCGTTAAGGATGACAACTAATTATCTTTAAATGGGTTCCTTATTCCAAGCCATTCTGTGAAAGTTATGAAAAAACATTTTTGCTTTTACAGTAAAACCAAATTATCTTTAACATTACTGATGAATTCTATGAAGCAAAACTTTAGCACAATCCCTTACTCAGAGTAACTTAGTAAAGAGAATATATCCAGAGGTGTCTTAGCACAATAGTTCCCTCTTCTTGCAGTTCTTACTCAGATGTGATTTTTTCCCTAGATTATAAAGTTTTGGTGAAGTTTTTTGTGATTGTTTGCTCTTCTTACAAACAACTGTCAGGCACAAGAATTTGTTCCATGGCTCTTCAGTAGGAAGGCAGTAAAGTCTTAACATTTACTTTGATGGGATTTCGAGAACTAGTACATACAGGTTCAATAAGTAGTTCAGGACACCAGAACACAGAGTTTACTATATGATCTTTTTTTTTTTCAATCTGCCAAAACACTGGAAAAAAGACTATTCATTATTAGGGCCCAGAGTCTTTCAGACAGTAGACCATGACTGTGCCTTCAGCTGCTGCAGCTGACTCCAGTCTGTTTGACTGGTGTATATATGTAACTAGTCTTGCAAAGTGTCGAACAGATGGGGTGTGTACGAATGTGACTTTGTAGATACTGCCTGGTTTCTTACCGGCCTTGTCCCTCCAGTGCAGTTACTTGCTGCACAGTAGATCCCTTTAAATCTTTCTTGCTGTGAGTTGGCAAGTTGCCCAAGGATTGCTTAAGCTTCTCAGAAATTTTTGAAAAATTCAGTCATAAGTTTTGTAGCAAGTAGTGTGATGAAACTTGTAACTTCTATCACAACATGGTGTAATAATACTTTGAAATAAACAAAATTAGGTAATTAGTGAAAATTTCGGTGCATATCACTGGATCCAGTACATAGTTTGTCGTCACAAAATAAATTGGCAGATAGACATTCTGGATGCAAAATGAACTGTATTCCCAACATCAGTCAGCAGATACCTGTGACTAGAAAAATGTACACACACTTCTAGTTTCTGTGTACAGACAATTTGGTTAATTACCCAGTAATTATGGAAATTAAACTTATTTCTCTCTCGCTGAGGCTGGCCTACTAATAGGTCCCTTTCATCTCCATTAGCATAGCATTAATTAGCAGAAAACTCAAATGTGCTCCTGACCTTTGTCAGAATGGGACATTTCAAAGACTCTTGCTAGTTAAAGAGTAACAGGAATTACTGCTCTTTCTGGGAATTCTGGGACATATGTAAAACAGTTATATTACGCAATCACTGTACCTCCTAATACAATTATGGCTGCAAGACTTCAAAAGAAAATCAAAAATTGCATTTACTGAAACTACTAAACATATGCAGAGATAGAAATTCACAAGTTTCCTCTTAAATCCAGTGTGTTTTCTGCAGATATGTGAATTTCTGATTTACATGTTAAATTTTTTTAGATGTAGTAGTACCTAACCCATGCTGAATGCCATATAAACACATAGCAGTGTGTTACAGTGAAAGCGCTTCCTCATATCTTAGCTTCATCCTGACTCCACATCAGGATGGAAGACAGTTGTGTGCCTTTTTTGAGCTTTTCCTCATGACTTCATTGTGTTGTGAAGGAAACTGGATGTGCAGAGGGACAAGGAGCACCCAGACACTCAGCAGGTCCTGAGATCTGGGCAGCCGGGAGATCAGGACTGGGACAAGACCACAGCATGAGCCTGCTTGCAGCCTGGGGTGTCTGTCGGCTTTGATGAAATTGCTTGGGAGTAAAGCACATGACATGCATGTTTGAAACCACTGCTGCCATTCCAGTTAGACCAGATTAAAATTGGAAAGAAAAACCAAGTGCAGAAAACCTCAGTGGCTTGCCTGAGGTCATCCAGCAGACTCAGCTACACAGAGAGTAGAACTGCCTCCAAGCCTCAGAAGATTTGTCACCTGCTCCATGAAACTCTCCTTTGTGCCCTGCATGTCCATTGCTTGTTTAACTGTCTCTTTAAAAATCTCCTTTCAGTTGCGAGGCTGGTTATTTAAATTAGATGCTTAGACTTGGCGAACTTTAAAAGAAGTCAGCACTTGAAAGTTTTATCATGTCTCATTGCAGTAGAGTGGGAAATACAAGATCAGCTTGTAGGTTAGATGCCAGAGACTTAGCAATGCCATTGCAATGAAAATAGCAGTGGGCAGAGAGAAGTTCTCATAGTTTAACTCTGGCTAAGGTGGTGGAACTAAGCACCACACAGCTGCTTGCCCACTCCCCCATCATCTCATGACGGGGGACAATCAAAAGGGTAAAAGTGAGAAACGTGTAGAGATGAAAAGAGTTTAATAATTAAAAATAAATTTCAAAAAGTTGTAAGGAAAAAAAATTACACAAAAAAGAACAACCAAAGAAAGAGAAAAATAAAACCCAAGAAAAACGAGTGGTGCAAATAAAAGCAGTTGCCCACCACCAACCAAGCAACTGATGCGTAGCCAGCAGCCAAGCAGTGCCCCCATCCACCAACCTCCCGCCCAGTTTTATTGCTGAGAATGGAGCCAGATGGTCTGCAATATCCCTTTGCTCAATTGGGGTCAGCTGTGCCTGCTGTGTTCCCACCCCGTGTCTCGTTCATTCTTGTGCTCTCCAGCCTACTCACTGATGTCAGGGTGTAAGGAGCAGAAAAGGTGGTGGTGCTGTGTAAGTGCTGCTCTGCAGTAACTAAATTGTCAGTGTGTTATCAACATGATTTCAAGCCCAAATACACCAACCCATGCAAGCTACTATGAAGAAAGGTAACTCTACCCTAGCCAAAACCTGTACAGAAATGAAGACAGAGGTGATGCAATTGGACTCTGACACCCGCCCAGTAAGCAAAAGGGTATTGCACAATTCCATGCCACATTTTTCTAAGTAAACTTATTCAAACTTTCTTTAAAATGACACAATTTACTTTATTACTACCTTACTGTCTAACCTCCTATTTTAATAATTACCAAAACCAAGGCTCTTTCTTATCCCCAGATATTCTTTTGTGTTGCTCTGGCTGCTCTTACCATCCATTAATAAAGGCAATTCTTGATAGTCTTGCTCACTTGCAGGCTTTGGGTGGCCACTGAAACCATCTGCCAGCATATCCAGGAGCAAAGTGAGTGTCTACAGCAGAGTTGCACTGAGGCAAGCGGCAGTGTAACTTAGCTTTTCTAGCATTAAACAAATTGCAAGCTGAAGCTGACTGTCCTGGGCATGTAGCTGGGAGTTCAGGTGGCTAAAGTTACTGAATGTGCTGAGTCAATGACAGTAAAGCAGCAAGGCACCTTCCTTAGCCTGCATATGAAATCATGCATGGGTTTTAGAGGATGGTCAAGAACTGTTGATGTGCTGAGTGCATTTTAGACAGAAGGATGTGGTTACTGAACACCCAGACTTGTAGCAAAATGTGTTAAAACTACATTCCTTCCTCCCTGCCGTGTCTCAGCAGCCCCTAATGATGGGGCAGCAGTGACCAATTCCCACACCTCTTTGCTATCGCAGCAGGACAAAGAACCAGGAGGGTTTCTTGAGTTCCAGATCCTGTTGGTTTGGATTATAAAAATGCTGCACCATAACAAAAAGGTGGTGGGGAATCTGCATCTAGCTGCAAATCCTTCTGACCTCACAAAAGTGCCTGAAAGAAGATGCAGGTCCCTTTATACTCTTTTTAAGCCTTTTCCTTATCTCCTTATAGCTCGATAGTTGGCAAGTTTGATGGGGTTTGGGACAGAGGAGCTCTTGTAGCCGTGAATCCACGCGACAGACAACGGTTAGTAAATTGCATTGTTACTGTCTGATGTATCAGTGACAAGTTTTTGATCCTGTGACTTGTTAATGAGTCCTTTTTAATTTAAAGGACCAATCTACACAAGTTCTTCTCTACCACAAGCATCTGCTGCAGTCACAGAGTGCTGTATTCTTCCTTCAGGAAGCCACCCTGCCTCTTGGTGGGAAAATATGTGGTTTGTTCCAACCAAGCAGAAGCATGGCTGCAAGTCTCATCTGAATTCTATTATTTCCTTTTCACCACGTCTGCTTCTTCTGTCTTTGTTCTTTTCCCCCTCACTCTCCTTGATTACAGATTTTTGTTCTTGCCTATAGCCAGCCCAAGTTTAGCTTGAACCTGCTCCCAGGATTTTTAAATTAGATACAGAATCTTCAATTCACAATAATTTTAAAAGATAAGTACTGTACTGTGTACTATATTCTAGACTGTAGCAGATGAATACTTTGCTTGTCTGTTAATCTTGAGTTGAATGTGCAAAAAAAGATAAATGCTTGTTTATGAGGAATAAATATAACCTTTATTTTATGTTTTTCATGTGTAGCATGAATTTTATGCTCCTGAAATTTAAACTAAGTTTTGCTTAGTCTCTGTGCAGTTCAGTTAAAATTCTGTCTGCATAGAAAAACATTTTGTTGAATATTTTGAATGCTATGCTTGAATGCTTTACAAAAATAATAAAGTATAATTTTTTTCCTTTTAGCTATGCCAGTTTGATGATCAACCTAGTGGAGAAAAATTCTTCTTATCTCCTTGTTACGGTTTCATATGATCCAAATAAACACAAAGGTGAGAACTTTGTACTGTTCATGTTGTGATTTTCCTCAAATACAAATTGTATAAAGATATAGTATTAGTATCTTCCCCAAGATTTTTACCTGCATAGCTTTGTTAGCTGGTGACACCAGTATAACTGTGTGTTAAAAAGTTTAGATTTTGACCAAGCTTGGGACTAAATTTGTGTTTTCTCTAGCATTCAGACATGCTAAAGTTAAGTTGAGGACAGTCATGGTATACTAACAATGAAATGAAACTGTAAATGTGGCTGCTACAATAAAGCTGGAAGTCAGAGCACTTAGTAACATCCTGTCTGGCCTCGGGAGCTTGAAACACTCCCAAGAACATCAGCTTCATGTTGTTTATCCAGTATTTGCAACCCAATGTGTTGCCCATCTTGTGCCTCTCTCTCAGCCACTACCACGCTCTGAATGTAGTTGGAAGAGGTGAAATTCTGTAAAATCATAGGGTACTTTTCCTTTTATCATTTTTGTATTATGTACTGAAGTGGGAGATTTTTTAGTTAATATTAACTCAGAAAAGAAAGAGATCTTTTTCTGCTTTTGGGCACTTCAGCATAATTATCCCTCAAAAAAATAGGTCTTGCTATCACAAGCAAGAACAGTTTAATTCATTACTTTCCCTCTGACAATGTTCAGCTCTTAGGCTTAATCATGCCACTGTAGTACAAAGAGATTGTAGACTGGATTCATACAGCACACTGGGAGTGGTCATATCCACGTCACATTCATGATTCCCTGCTGCAGCTGGAGATGAAGCAGCAGCAGCACCTGAAGCTGTCTGGCCTGCTAAGGTGCCACAAGTTCCTGGACATGTCTTCTGGCTCCTGCTGATGGAGCTACACTCTGGGGCTGTGAGTGAAGGGGTTGGCTCTCCTACTGCAGTTGTAAATTTTGTATTCTTCCCATGTCTCCTCTCTGATTAGCTTCACCCCTTTTCTTTCAGGCCCACCATTTTATGTTCCTGAATCTGAAATTAAAAGTTTGTTTGGTGAGTAAAATTTCACCTAACCCTTAAGAATTTTTTCCAGAACATATAAAGATGTTTATGTGCCTTTACCTTGCCCTGTGATGAGTGATACAGTCATTTGCTTCTTATCTAAAGGCTAGAGTCATGGAAAAATACTGGGGAAAAATAAATATGATTTAGCCACAGGGATTTTGCTGTCATGGAAAATTCTCAGTTCTTCAAAATATATGAAGAAAACCCAAGAGACAAACAGTTTCTTGTCTCCCTTTGTTACCTTTTTTATTCTCCCAAGAGAATAAAAATACTGCACTCAGTATCCTGTAGCTGCAGTCTTGGAGTCCTGTTTGACCATTCTGTCTTTGCCTGCACCTCATCAACCAGTTGCCCTGGTTTTAATACAAGTCCTACCAGTGCTACAGTTTCTACTGTACTTTTGTGACAAAGAAGAAAAGTAACATGGCGCTCAAAGAAAATGCTAGAAATGTACAACTGAAATCCATCAAAATAATGAAATTTGGAGCTATGTCAGGAATTTAATTTTAGGAGTTCCTCCTGATGTGCTGTAATATCTCACTTTTAAATTTACAACTTTCTGAGACTCTGGCAGCGTTTGTGTGCAGTGAGTCATTGGCATAGACAGTTGCATCCCAGTGCAAAAGAGAGCAATTAAGTTTTCCCCAGTGCGTTTATGTCACTGTGTTAGGCACTGTGGGGAAATCTGTGGATAAGATTTTTTTTTTTCCCCTGGACAATTTGCATTTTTCGTTGACTAATCGTTCACTAATTTGTTATTCTTACCTCATTTTTAGGCAACTGCTGTGAAATTAAATGTCTTGAAAAAGTTGATGACTTCTCGGAGAGGCACAGACAGTGGGGACTAGATTATTTTCTGGAGGTGCTATATCTACTAAAGTTTGTAGCTTGATTAAAATTTATTAAAATAACTTGCCTCCCACCTTGCTTTTTCTTATATCTCACATTTTAAAATGGGGCATTCTTAAAGCAGGGGTTTTGTCCATTTTGCTTACCAATTCAACTCTCCTACACAGCTGCCTTTATTACCTTGAGATGTGAACAGCTTTTCTTAAACTCCATGCACAAACAGCCATTACCAAGGTATTCCTTTTTCTTCCATATCGATTCAAATCATGAGAGCTGTGAGAAAGAAATGTTCTTGTTCCTTTTCAGCCATTGCTGGTCAATGCTCTCTGCCTGGCACTCTGCAACTCGGCCTCGTCAGCCGGCAGTGCTGGGAGTGTGGCAGCTGCAGTTCAAACACTGTTTTATGGGGCACTGGCCTTGCACCAGGCTGGGCAGAGAGAGGTGGGAAGCTGCTGCAAGTTGGTTCTCTCCATCCCTGTGAATATATGTCAAGTGAAGGGCTGGCAGTGAGTGGGCAAGACAAGGCAGCAGCTGCCAAGAGGAAATTACCATCCAGCAAGAAAGGCTGGAGGGAAGTACACTGGATGACAGGGAGAGGGGAGAGTATGGGTGGAAAATGTCCTGGCAGTTGCTCACAAAGTGTGCTGCTCCCTCATTTGAAAGTGCAGCTATGGGCAAGCAAATGAACACAACTTGGGTAAGAGGGTTCAAGGAGTGCTGAGAGAGCTGCAGATGTTATTGCTAAACCATTCTCCATCATAGCTGAAAGGTCACAGAGTACAGGAGGGGTGCCTGAGGAGTGGAGGAAAACCAGTGTCACTCCAGTCTTGAAAAAGTGCAAGAAGGAGGACCTAGGAAACTATAGGCCAGTCAATCTCACCTTCATCCTTGGAACAACCCATCCTGGATGTCATCTTTAAGCAAGTGGAGGAAAAGAAGGTTATCAGGAGTAGTCAACATGGATTCACCAAGGCAAATGGGCTAGGTTAGTGGACAGTGAGGTAGATTGAGAACTGGCTGAGTGGCAGAGCTCAGTGTTGTGATCGGGCTAGTTGGAGGGCTTTAGCAAGCAATGTTCCCAGGGGTCAGTACTGGGTCCAGTCTTGTTCACCTTATTAATCAGTGACCTGAATGAAGGGACAGAGTGTACCTGCAGTAAGTTTGATCATGATACAAAACTAGGAGGAGTGGCTGATACAACACAGTGCTCTGCAGCCATGCTGCAAGACCTGGCCAGGCACAGGAGCCAGGCAGAGAGGAACCTAGTGAAGTTCAGAGAAGGCAAGTGCAGGGTCCTGCACCTGGGGAAGAAAAACCCAGGGCATCAGCACAGGCTGGGGGCTGACCTGCTGGAAAGCAGCTCTGTGGAGAGGGACCTGGGAGTCCTGGTGGTCAACAAATTAGCCAGCAGTGTGGCCTTGTGGCCAAAAAGGCCAGTGGTATCCTGGGGTGCATTAGGAAGATTGTGGTCAACAGGTCAAGGGAGATGATCCTGCCCTTCTACTCAGCCCTGGTGAGGCCATATCTGGGGTGCTGTGTCCAGTTCTGGGCTCCTCAGTACAAAAGAAACCTCAACATGGAGTAGGTCTAGCAGAGGACTAGAAAGATGGCTGGGGGACTGGAGCATATTGTTTATGAGGAAAGGCTGAGAGAGCCGTTGTTAATCCTGGAGAGGAGGCAACTGAGAAGGGACCATCAATGGGGAAAGGGGCAAAAGGCACAAACTGAAACACAGGAAGTTCCATCTCAATACAAGAAAAATCCTCTCTACTTTGAGGTTCACAGAGCACAATGACTTCTCCCCTTTGCAGCTTATTTTGAAAGGAAAGGTATGATTGCAATGTAATGTATCATAATTCATCAAGAATAGAAGGCAAGTAAAAGCCATGGGGCTTTTTAGAGTGCCACAGTCCTAGAGCTGCAAATGGGTCTGCTGGTTTTAGCACAGCAGTGCCCACGCCCACAGCTCATTGGAACACTCAGTATTGCTCGTAGATACTCGTGTTTCGAGGTTGGGTTGCCAGAGAGAAGAAGGGTGTAGCCAGTGGGCCAGTGTGAGCTGGGAGCTGCTGATTTTGTTTGTTTTCACTTCTGGCCAGTACTGCAGCTACCAGGTTAAAGCATCTCCTTCCTTTCAAGTTTTTTCCGGATGCAACATGAGAGCTCCCGAAGTTTATCTCAGACTTTGAGATACGTGATAGCTGCAAAAGGCCAGGCGCTTGGCACGAGGCTGCCACATGCTCTGTGGTGTCCTGCACAGGACTCCCAGGCATGCGACAGCCTGGCAAGAGCAAGGCCACGTGACAAAACAGCCATTTTAGGATGTGTGAGATCTGTGTGTACCCTGCAACTACTCTGAGAATACCCTGTAAATACACCTAGCAGAAGGAGCACATGCTGTCCATGCGCCTTACAGAAATGTGTGTACGTGCCTGTCTGAGTGTACACTCTAGTGATGAGTGTAAATATTTTCTAATTTTTGCCAGAACAGCAGGAAAATCCAATGAAACCAAGGTGTTCAGAGGGATGGAGTACATCTTCTGTGAAGACAGGCTGAGAGAGCTGGGATTGTTCAGCCTGGAGAAGGCTCTGGGGAAACCTTAGAGCAACCTTCCAGTACCTGAAGGGCCTGCAGGGGAACTGGAGAGAGACTTTTTACAAGGGCGTGTAGTGACAGGACAAGGGGAAATCTGACAGAGGGTAGGTTTAGGTGATATATTAACGATAAATTCCTTAGTGCAATGGTGATGAGACTGGCACAAGTTGCCCAGAGAAGCTGCGGATGCCCCATCCCTGGAAGAGTTCAAGGCCAGGTTGGATGGGGCTTTGAGCAACTTGGTCTATCCTGGTCATCCCTGTCCATGGGAGGGGGATTGGAACTAGATAATTATCAAGGTCCCTTTAATCGAAACCATTCAGTGATTCCATGATTCTGTGAAATTTTGGCTTAATTCCTTACTCTGGTAGGGCCATAAAGAGTAGTTAGGGGTATGGTAACTTGATAACTGGATGTCTGTAAGAATCTGGTGGATATGTGAATATTCTGACGGGTAGTTGAATATTCTGGTGGATATTTGGATGTTCTGGTGGATATGTGAGCACTGGTGGATATATGTGCGGTGCAGCGGTGGGTACAGGGACACTCCGCGGTCCCGGCGGGAAGGGCGGCCCGGGCCCTGCTCCGCCCCCGCTGGCCCGCAGGGGGCGCGCGNGGCAAGAAGAGGATCCACGTCTTTGGGCCGAGCGGGTTCTGCCTGCGGCGGTTCGGGGAGCGGGGGGACGCGAGCAACGACATCAAGTATGCGCTCGATGTGACGGTCACGTCGGACGGGCACGTGGTGGTCACCGACGGCGGGGACTGCTCCGTGAAGGCCTTCGATTTTGACGGAAGGGGGGTCCTGGCTGTTCGGGAAGGCTTCTGTTTGCCCTGGGGCTTGGATGCCACCCCCAAGAGCGAAGTAATCCTGACCGACTCGGAGGCAGGCGCGCTCTACCGCTTGGCGGCCGACTTCCAAAGGGGGGAATTAAAGAAGTGTCAGATGATCCGGTCCCGGCTTGTCAGCCCCAGAGCGGTTGCAGTGTGCCAGACCTCGGGTGCTGTCGTGGTAATAGAGCACCTGAAAGCTCGAGGACCGAGCAAGGGCAGCACCCGTGTGACGATATTCAGTGCGGAGATGGATCTCATCGGCCAGATGGACAGCTTCGGTCTGAACCTCGTTTTCCCCTCCAGAATATATGCTACGGCTGTGGCCTTTGACAAAGAAGGTCGTGTTATAGTAACGGATGTTTGTAGCCAGGCTGTCATATGCTTGGGGAAGCCTGAAGAATTTCCCATCTTTAATCCTCTAATTAGCCACGGGCTTTCTTATCCTGTTGGACTGACTTACACGGCAAACAATTCCCTCGTCGTTTTAGACGGCGGTGATCATTCAGTGAAAGTATATAGCTCTACCTGAGTGGGCTTAGATGCTTACTGCTGCAGGCTCAAGCTGCTTCTGGCCATAAAGCATGCGGAGTTCTGGAGTTTGTAGGAGTGGAGGGAGGAGGCGGTTTTGGGGCTTTGAGTGAAATCACCCTCTTACCAACACGCCGTGCTTCCTGCAAAACTTGTATCACGTCTCTTGCCTACCTGTGGGAGACGACTTGGCTGTTGCTGCCTGTAGCCAACAACAAATCAACCAAACAAATCACTTAGCATTTTAAAACTATTCCATGCCTTGACAACCAAGTGGTTTCGGTTCTTTTTGACACGTAATCAAAGACCAGCATGTGTGAAAGTAATGCATCATTTATTTACATTTCCCAGCACATAGTTATCACTATTCTTAATTAAGTATCGATACACTCCTAACAGAACTGTTTCCAGGAATTGTGCACAAGGAAGGAGATTGCCTTGACAGGATGATAGGAGAATTGGAAGCCTCCATTCAAGGTTGCATAAATCCAGCTAAAATCATTGTGGTGGGGGAGCTACCACTGATGAGTGAGTTATGAGAAGTGAAATCATATTCAAAGTCAATTTTTTCCAGGAAAATGCATTTCTGGGGGCACTCTTTTCTCTGCTAGTTTATTCCCACCTTTATTAAGGTTGCACTGGAGCACTTTTTCTTCTTCTAAAATGCCCAAGTCTGTGTCTTTACCTGGAGATAACCTGGTGTGTGGTTACACAGCATGGGCTGCTTTGCCTAAAAAGTCTCTTGAAGTATTCACGTTTAGACCACAAATACTCCTGCATATGTAAGTTTGAGTTGGCTCTGCTGCTAACACGGCTGCGTGTAGGAGGTTTTCAGCACTGCCTGCCCCTGTTTTGTCATTAATATGGTACTTTTGCACTCCCCAACCCCAGGATTCAACTGCAAATTGAAATGTTAGTGAGAGGTAAGCCTCATTTTTTTTGTAGCTTCCAAATTAGATTTTGTTGATTGTGAACACACAGGAGATTTAGATGAGTTTATATTCTCTTGTTTTACTCACATTAATATTATGTTCTCACTTATATTATCACAGTTTTACTGTGGACACAAGTCCTTTTGCCTTATTGCATAGTGGAAATTATGGTATATATGACTTATTTTGAGAAGGATTTAATACACCCACTAGAAGTCACTGCTGCATTTTTAGGCATTTGTGTGCTGCTAAAATGATTACTTAGATGGTTCAGTGTTAAAATGAAGTTAGGTATAAATGCTATTTGAGGTAGAGATGAGTAGGTTAAAATGGCATAAAACTTTTGGGGTAATTTCTTTTTTTTAGTAATTGAAATAATTAATATTAACTAATGTAATTTGAAACTCACAGGCAATCTATCAGTAAATTTTTTATCTGACTTTTGATCTGACTTCAAGGCATTTAATAACTGCATGTGTTACAGCACCTGTGATTTACCAAATACTTGCATTAAGTTGGAGCAGTTTAGCTCTCTAATTCAGCCAATATCTTAATCTGTCTCATGTCAACATTTATATAAACAAAACAAATCTATTAATTGTAGCTATTTGTAAGGGTTAATTGAACAGTGACCTGCCAATAAAGTGTGATTTACTTACTTCTATATTTTAGTAATTTGGTGATAATTCCTCATATCTTTTCATCATGTGTTTCCTTGTTACAACACTGTATTGCAGTTGCCCTGTAGATGGTTTCTTCTTCTGTTTGGCGATATCCTGCAGAAGTTGTTGTTTTTTTGGGGGCCATTTTTTGCTATTGAAAATTATATGGATGTGCACAGTTGGTATTTTGCAGCCTTCTCTACTGCCTGGCCAGACAGCAAGTGCCTTTGGAAGAACCAGAAATCCTCCTTGCCTGTTCTGCAGTACGAGCTGTATGGCCCTGAGCAGGAGCCCAGTTGGGAGGTCAGGAAGGAAATTTACTTAGAGAAGGAGACCCCTGGATTATATATTCCTTTCTAGATGCCAAGGAGATGCCTGCCTTTGATAGAACCAATTAGATAACACTTCCTTTGGGGGACTGCTGTGTGTCAAAATGCGTACAATGCCATCAATGCTGTATTCATCCATAATTAATACTTTGTCACAGTAACACTTCCTCTGAACCATGGACTGTGAGCTTTCATCTTCTCAAACCTTTGTGTGCACCAGAAGCTTATTTTTGCTACTAAATTAAGGGATGGGAAAATTTCCTAGGACCTACTGCCATGTAGGCAACTTTCCAGCAGTTGAAATGCAGATTTTTAAACTCATACTGTTTTAAAATCTACAAAAACTCCCATTATTGCCCATTCTGTTCCTGACTCCTTTGGTAACTAGAAATCACTTGATTTTTGGATTAGTAAGCAAAATAAACTTTGGGACTTTATTCTACCTAATAGATTTTTTTTTCTTTGTGCCATCTCCTGCAGTCTCTGCTTTACCTACCTACTGAAAGCAAATGTAGACTTCTTCTGTGAATAATGCAACTGTTTTCTTTTCACCCTATGGCTTGGTGCTTAGTGTTGTACAACACTGCATCGAAGGAACCATTACATTCTGCCTGAATTAATTTGATATAGGGGCCTAAATTGAGAAGCTATAATGAACTGTATAAAAACAAATATTAAAAATTTTGAGTTCTTTGGTGCTTAAGGGATAATGCAGCAGTAAAGCTGAAATCTTTCTTTTGACACAAAATCTTGTGTTCTGAGAGAGGGATGGCAAACATTGAAGGGCCCATGCTTGAACTGATTCCTTAGGTTTGGGGTCTGACTGGCTGTGCTTGGAATGGGGATAGCTAGATGTGTGCTTACCTTTGGAAAAGAGTGGTGGCCATTCCAGTTAGAAAGGAACATAGGACTGTGTCTAGATGCTTCAGTGGCGATTAGTGTTGAGTTTATTTTTTAAAAATCTATCACCTTTGCATAACTTTCTGCACCTCATGCTCTAACCATTGGATTAAAACCAAATAAATATAATGGACAGTCTTCCTTTAGTGTCATGTCTTCAGCCCCTAGTAGAGATTGCTATGTCTGTTGTGCACACACACACACACTGCAATTCCTATTTGGTTTATTTTTAAGCACTGATCTCAGGTTGCATATGGGTATGTAAACATCAGGGTATGTTTACAGTGTTAAGGAATTAAAGGAGGAGGAGTTTCAAAAATGTATATTGAGATGATGTTCTGTAACATATATATTTTTTGTTTTGCTTGTGAAGAAAATAATTTTAGATAAAGAATATATTTTTTCAGATTGATGAATAAGGGAGAAAGGGTGAAAAAAAAGTAAAATTTATTTGATTTTGGCCATTGTCCATTTGAGCACCTGTACATTCCCTCCAGCCACATTGCTGTGCACATCAGTTTGATCTTTATACTTTCCCAAAGCATGCATGTAACATCAATGTAGCATTTTTTAATATGGACTGATTTCAGGGGAAGAGGGGATCTCCTGTAATGCCTAGCCCCCAAACCACTAAGAATGTTATAGAGGAGGTCCATCAAGATGATAGCCTATAATATAGGAGACCTTTCAGTTCTGGAAGGATTGATGGAGGTCAAAAAGCAGCTTTCTTCCCTAAAACCATGGGTCACGGTGCTGTTGCACCTCACACAGAAGGAATTTCTTTTCCTTTTCTTTCTCTTCAGTGTTTGGGGTTTTTTTTCCCTGACTCTTCTCAGAGGCTCATCTTACAGTTTACATGTCACCTGTGAGTCACAGCTTGCCTCCACAGGAGCAAAGCAAAAATATAAATATTTTTCAAGTGAGTTCTAAACCTCGCTCTTCATTCAGGCATCTCAGGAGAACTGACAGATCATACGGAGAACAGCAAGCGCTTCTTTGACAGTGTTACAAAAACATCCAGGCTTTCTCTAAAGTGCCTCCTTTGTGTAACATGTCTGACTCTCCTGGACAGCTTCAAAGCTCTCTAATACTGGAGAGGTTCTCAGGGAGCAGATGATGCGTTGCACTTACACCTTTTTCTCACTACTGCTTTCCAAGAGATTTACAGATATTCCTGAACTTGGCGCACCAACCTCTCTGTGAGGCAAACACAGTACAAATGTCTTGGCCCTGCAGCTGCAGACAAGAGAGCTGAGAATCAAGGGAAGCCTTTGGCAGACTTCAGGCTAGATCTCAGAATTCCCATCAAAAGGTTATCTTAATAAAGCAGGGAGAGTCTGTGTTTAATCCCACTCTTGTCTGGGAGGTGCCGTCCTGATTTTGGAAGAAGTTTTGACACTATACTGATGATCTTGTTACTAATTCCTTTGGTGTTTCCTATAAATCATGGAAATTAATACTTTTCCAAACCACAATGTATTCCTAGATAATTGCTTCCAGTGTGCTCCACAAAAGTGTGTGGTTTTGAAATGCTCAAATTTCACAGTAAGGATAGAAAGGAGGAGATCAACTCTGAAAGGGAGAAAAAATTAATGGAAGGTGTCTGTGCCTTAAGCAGAGGGTGAACTCCACCAAGTCAGAGCACAGAGCACACCCATCATTCCAGTAAAAGGAATGCATTCTTAAGAGGTGAAGCATTTCAGCCTGGAAAAGGGACAAGATGATAAGGGCTATTGCCTTTTGATTAGTATTTACCTCTGGCAGAGGATTAACCTGCATTTGAACATATTTTCCAGCTACAATTAGACACTTTTCAAATGGCAATCCTTAGGAGAGCTATCAGTTACTTGTAGCTTTAATTATCTATTAGTTTGTAGCAAAAATCTGTGGAGGGAAATAAAGATTTCGAGCAAACTAGGCATTTTAGGGAAGTATGCTCCCTGTAATTGAATTAATACATATATAGCATTTTTCTAAAGATCCCTCTTAATGTAGGCAATTTTTATTCTTTGCTCACAGGTGAGCACTATATGGGCAGAGAGTTGAGGTGAGAGAACAAATCCTGCTTTCATGGAATATATTGTTTTTTTTAAATCAGGAAACTATTGCTTGTCACAAGATTCTGTAAAACATTTTAAATAATTTAAATATCATTATATGCCTTGTAATGAATAAAGTGTAGGCAATTTTAAGCAAGACATAGGATTAGAGATCTAAAATTATAACTGAGAAAAAGAAAGAATTTACTTTGAGAAAACTCTGAAGATATTAAGAAAACCAATCAACCAAAAAAAAGATAAAATGTTTTTTATCAAAGCTTGCTTTTAAAACTTCTAGTACCTAAAAAAAAAATCTTGAAAGAACTATACACCTACATAATCATAGGAGGTAACCCTTACTGGGAATTTTTCCAAATATAAATAGATGAAAGGTAAAACCCATTTGACACTCACCTAGCATGAGTTCCTGAATAATATGGACTATAGAATTTAACCAGTATTAACCAGTATTTAGTAACTACTGATCTGTACTAAAAATAAGAAGCAAAGAACAATTGTGTCTTTTACTATCACAGACTAAGGCACTACCATGAGAAGAAATACAATGTCATTAAAATATGCTTTATAAGAAATTTAACAAAAAGAGTCAGACAGATTAAGTATTAAAAATATATAATCACTTTAATGTGAAAAAGGATGTGCCTGGCTCCCTTATCTGTCATTGTCCTTAATTAGGTAGGAAATAGGGCTCTTCAGTGAGTTCTCTGCCAACTTCCTCTCAACTTACAGCATGATATTATGGAGCCAGAAGTATTTAAAGTATGTGTATTAGTCTTTTTCTATTCCTAATATTACTTGAGCTGACTTGTTTGGGTTGAGCTTGCTCTGTCATGAGCAGTTTATCTGTGCAGTCATGAGTACTGCAAATGGAATTGTCCACATAAATAAATGCTGCAGGACTGGGCTTGAAGTCAGGGAGATTCAGGCTAGTGCAAAGGTTTGCCCTGGAGAAATCTTTGCAGCAGACTTTACGATGACAATTTCTGGGAATGCTGCTTTGGGGTTTTGTGTGCTGAAAGTCCTGTGCATGTTTAGAATATGTTATAAGCAATTATGACTTTCAGCATCAGAAATCCTTTGTGAAAGAAATTTATTGTAATAGTTTAGCTTTTCTTATTTATTCTTTCATAATATACTGAATCCTTGCTTGGTTCCTAACAGTCCTTTAGACTGAGTGGAGCAATACCACACTTCCCTTTTGGCATGTGCAGTTGCTCAGTAACCAACAAGCTGGGGCAAGACCCACTTTGGACCAGCTTCAGTGGAGACCTTATACCTGAACATGTCTTGCAGATCCTACAGAGGAGGTTTTTAGTCTTAGCCAACAGGTTAGAAAAGGTATGGTGTTTACACTGTAGTAGAGATTACACTGTAGGTTCTAGTCCCAAGAAGACTGTGAAAAGATTTCTAAGGCTGCAGGGTAGTTAGCCACTTTTAGTTTTATTTTGCAAGAAGGATTGCTGCCTTTTAAAGACCAAGTGAAAAGTGCACCATTTCTTCCCTAGTATGGCAAAGTGAAATTGAAGTTACCCTGCACCTGCTCTCTGTGGCCAGAAAGCTGCTGCCACATTACCCCAGGCCCAGAATTAGAGATTTTGTAATTTATTTTGTGATGTTCATAAAGCTGTTCAGTACTTGGATGATATTATCATTAAAATGCAGCTGATACTATATTTCACATATTTCCACTGTGTCAGTGTTACTGACATTAAAAAAAAAACAAACCCAAACCACTTAGAAAAGTGTACCTTGAAGGCAGAAGTAAATCTTGTTTTTCTTGTATCTTTCTCACTGGAGAAATAAAAGCCATGCAACTGAATTATTATCAGACATCTATACCAAGCCATGGACTTTCACCCTTTTGTTTGACTTGACTTAAACCTCAAGTCAGTGTTCTTGATGATAAGGCTAAAGTTTTGATTTCTGAATTTCATTCACACTGTTCCTATTTGTGACTTCTGCACAACCCTTACCCATTATTCTCAGCTGGTTTAGTCCGTTCCTGAACTGTATTTCTCATTAGCTGTTGTTCAGTCAAACTGTGGTGTACATGTGTGTCCTCACCACTTTGATTTCAGAAGAAAGGTTAATTCCCCCAGAGGTTCTGTCCATGTTTTGATTTTGCTGTGTTTCTTTTCTAAAACAGCCTTTCATCTTTGCTGTCAGATTAAAGGGAGGAAACCTCAGATCACAATATGAATAGTGGGAAAGGACCTAAGTCATTCAGGGAATGCCTTTGGGAGACAGGCAATGCAAGCTTTATTACAGGAGAGAAGAGGGTGAAGGATTGTACAATTAACACTTGTGTGTGGACTAACAGTTTTAGGAATCCTTCTACCCCAGCTCCTCCTGTGCAGCTCCATTTGTGATAGTGACTGTAGGAAAAATTAAATTAGAAGTCACTAACTTGCAAGTCACTGGTTTGTTGGGGTTTTTTTCAGTCCTCTGCAATAGCAGCAGGATGGTCCCAGTGACCATGACCCTGAATTAGATTTTGTGGGCAATTGCTATAACTGGTCTAAGTTTTCATATCAAATGCTGGTGTAGACAACCTACAAGAAGCTTGGAAGCTTCCATAGGCCATCTGTTCTTCAATTTATATTTTTACCTGCAAAGAGCAAGCCTTTTGTCATGTGTTAAAGAAGATAAAATTTGAAGTGACATGACAACAAAGGATACCCAGTGGTTGCACTCTTTGACAGTCTTCAACAGATAAATGAGAGTATGATCTGTTGCTGATAATTTTGGTGGTGGTGGTAGTTATGAGATTATTATTTTTGATATGTTTTTAATTTTGGTGGTGGTGGTAGTTATGAGATTATTGTTTTTGGTATGTTTTCTTCAGACTGGAGAGAACTGGGAGGAGAAATGATGGGGTGTTTTGTTTTCTAAATAAAAGATCATAAGTCTTATTATGCACCTTAATTAGCACCTTCAGCACTTGTTTCTATCTTCTATAGGAACTGATGAAACCTGCTCAACTCAATGTGAGTCTTCCTGATGACTTCAATAGACAGCACACAGATCCAAGATCTGTGCTGAGCTGACTTCCATATGTTTTAACAAACACAATTCCACCTCCTCTCTCAAGGCTTTGCCTCACTCAGCTTCCTTACTTTGCTGACATGCCCATGTGTACTGTTCTCCTTTCTAATCTCTTTCAAGCAAGAGCTTCTCTCCTTCTCCACACTTTATGAAGATAACACGTTTGGCTGGAGTGCTTATTTGCAGGCATCGCTAAAAAGTAATTGCGTAAGGAGGAATTTTGGCTTGGCCAGCATGGTTAACAGCTCAGCTTACTTAGTAAGCAAGCTTAGTGGATGTACTCCTCCCTCCCCACCCTCCTCTTCCTCCCAGGGGCAGGGCCCCAGTTTCAAGTCTCTCCCATGATAGCCAGCAAAGCTCAGCTTCTCTCTCAAAGCAGAAAGTAAACCAACAAGGGGACTCTGACTAAGTGCAGAAGGGTTAACAGGAAAGCTGCTCTTTTGTTCCAAGAGGCTGCTGCCACTAATCAGGCTGTTTATATTTACAGCTTTCCCACTCATCCCTACTGAGCATAAGGCTCACCTCTGAAGACAAGAGTCTGAGCACTTCCGTGTTTTGACAGACTGCATGTAGATCTGCTTGCTAACTGAAGACACTTGAAGGCTGCAGGCTCACTTTTTCTACCTGTGGAAAGGCACACACCTGCACTTAGCAAATGCATAATAATTAGTGATGCTCTGGACAATGTTTGTGAGACAACTCCCTGCTCACAAGTGCCCTTAATCTCAATTTGGGACTTGCAGTCACAAGAGAACTGCATGGATGTGCTGGAGTGATGCTTGCATACCAGACATTCCTAATCATAAAGATGAAGAGGGGTGAGAGCTTTCTGGGTAGGGGGAATAATGACAGGGTTGTCCTTTCCTTCAGTTCACTGGGGCCTGCCTACTGATTTAAATTGTAAATAACTTTACAAACCAGCTGTGGCACTTTGTTTTTACTTAGGCAAAGCATCTGATTTCTACTAATACATAGTAGAAAATTGAAGGGGAAAAAAAGGAAAATCTCTATTAATTTAACATCAATCCCTTTTCATAACTTAATAGCTATATTAACCACAGATAGGTGATGTCAGCTCCTTTGGGACCTTGTGATCTTACTTTTTAAGAGTACAAAACTGTTTCCTTTCCCTTCCCTTTCCACTACCATGAAATATTATCATCACCATGATGTTTAAAGACTGTATAGTGGCACATGTCTGGTAGGGTCAGCAGGAAAGGTTCCCTGCTATCATGTCACATAACCCAGTCAAGCTCACTCTTAAAATTAGCTTAATTTAGTCCTCTGGTCTTCTGTGTAAGAAGCCATTCATTCCTCTGGGGGTAGAAGTCAATTCATTTCCAGCCTGAGACAGAAGCACAGGATTGAGATTGGCAGGGACCTTTGGAGCCCATCTGGTCCAACTCCCCTTCCCAAGCAGGGCCACCTGGTTGCACAGGACCATGTCCAGATGGCTATTCAGTATCTGTAAGGATGAAGCCTCTACAACCTCTGTGGGCAACCTGTGCCAGTAGTCAGTCACCTTCACAGTGAAAAAGTGTTTCCCAGTGTTCAGAGGGAACCTCCTGTGTTTCAGAGTGTGCCCATTGCCTCCTGGACTGTCACTGGGCACCACTGAAGAGAGTCTGGCTCCCTCTTCTTTGCAGTCCCCTTCAGATGTATCTATACATGGATAAGATTCCTCCCTTTGAGTTTTCTCCATGCCAAATAGCCCCTGTTGTCTCAACGCTTCTTCTTAGGAGATGCTCCAGAGCCTTAATCATCTTTGTGGCCCTTCACTGGACTGTCTCCATTATGTCCATGTCCCTCTTGTACTGGAGAGCCCTGAACTGGACACAGCATTCCAGGTGTGGCATCACCAGTGCTGAGGTAGGATCACCTCCCTTGACCTGCTGGCAGTGCTCCTCCTAATGCAGCACAGAATAAAAGGACTGTATAAAAGAGAGTTTACTCCCATTTTTTCTTGTCCTAGTGTTTTTCCTGGAACTTCAGTAGCACCATGCTTTTGACTGGCCTGAAAGAAAGCATAAACAGCCATATCCCTTCTCAGTCTTTATTTTGCTAGACTAAACAAACTGAACTTTTTTAGTCTGCTCTTCTTTGATAATGCTTACCATTCCACAGTTCTCCCAGTAACCCTTTAATGGGTCTGTTCTGAACTCCTCTTCCTAAATGCTGTACTGAATTTCCAGGTGGAATCTCAGCTATGCTTTTTATTGCATCATCTTGTACCTCTTCTTTCACTGTAGGAAATAACTGTAGGAAGTGATTATTGAACTACATGGGTTTTCATTCAGGTATTACTTGGTTGAGTCCAGGATGAAGACCCACAGCCCTGCTCTCCCTGGTATAAACAAGTTTAGGAAGGTATTTGAGTTGGGGGTGGAGTGTTCCCTGAAGTAAAAAAGGGATGGCATACAGATAATTAACATCAATAACAACAAAAATGTAAATAAAGCCACCATTTCTTTCCTGGACAACTAAGGATTGTGAGCTACACAGAACATGACTAGCTGTCAGAGGAAGACACAACTGTTGCTCATATCTGAGGTTATAATTGCAGAGATTAAATTAAAGTTAAATTTCCTGCCATAACCAAATCCCTCCCAAGATGACAGTAAGGTTCAGTTTGGATTCAGTAAAAGCTTTAGTCACACTTTTGTAGTATAGGGAAATGTATCTGAGCAATATAAAGAGATTTTCTTTACTTCCCATCAGTTTCCTTGCTACCTTTTCCCCCTTTTTTACTTCCCATCAGTTTCTTTGCTATAGCTGCATTACTCTGCTTCTAAACTAATTTATTTCTATTAATAGGACTTCTCATCTGTAGGTAGTAATGACCATTAAAGTTCCCACAGTAATTTGAAACTATTTTTCTGCTCTAAGTGATAGGAGATGGGGAACAGAGCTCCCTGCCCCCTCTTCTTCAGTGAGTGGAGCAAAGAGATTATCCTCTGCAGAATGGGCATGGAGTTAAATGTAGTTAAAATTGAGCAACTCCACTCTACAGGTGGGTTAGTTTCATTTACTGCACTGATCTTGGGATGAAGTTTATAGAAGCCTATTGCAATATTGTATCAGAGGCAGGGAGAAAATATCAGATTTTATCAGTGAAATTGCATGTGATATTTTTCTCCCCACAGCAAGGAATGTTTCAGCTTGATGGAGATGTGACTACGCCTGTCTTGGGGACATTCATTTGTTGTAATTGTTCACCTCTTATCCCAGTGTGAGATCTACTGTGGACCAGCCAGGGTGGGCATGGAGGCAGAGCTAGGGTCTAGCACAGGTCATCACCCCAGCAAGGTGAAACCAATCAGGTAATTCAAAACATTTGTAAATTAGCCTGTAAGAACAGATTTAGTCTGTTCATCACAGAAAGCCAACTCTGTTCAGAGCTGAGTTAGGTTTAAACTGCAGTGCCTGTCCAAAGCTATTTACCTTGTGTAGCTTTGAGCAGCACCTGTCAGGCAGGGTAATGTTTAGGTGCATATATTCTGCATTTGTTCTTAATGCTGGCAGTTCAAACCGCTTCATTTTTTTTCTGAGTGTCAGAAGAGCATTTGTCACTGCAGCCCCTTTCTGGGCCCAGAGTGTTGCCATAAATATGCTGGACATAGAGGACAATTTTCATGCCTCCTGCACAGCTTTAGAGACAGTCAAAACAGATCTTTGATAAGACAGAGGTGGCAACCATCCAGCCTGACTAACGTCCAGCTTGAATTTGGAGCAAGAAGGAAGTAGAGAAGCAGCCTGAAATTTAGCCCTCAGACTGGCTAAATTCCTGCCCTCACACTCTTGTAAATTCAGTGCATCTGTCCAGCAGGGTTACTTGCAAAACCTAGTGATGCGTGACAGAAATTTGGTTCCTGGTGTTCAATTATGGGCAGACATTTGCTTCCCCAGGTGCTCTCTAAATGCATCTTATTAAATGAAAAATTCAAGTTTGTCTGCATAACAGGACACTAATTTGTGTTGTGTCACAAATATAGTCATATTTTATCCCACCACTCCAATATGAAATATTTCTCCCTTCCATAACGACCATGCCTCCTTCCTATGTGCTAAATGCTATTTTAAAAAAATGCATGAATTATGAGCCGTTCTTCTTTTTCAACAACATGAAAAGTGAACGATTTATCAATTATTTTGTTAAAGCTATGGTTTCTTCCTGTTTTTTTCCTAACTTAAGTGTAATGTATTAGATTATTAACCTTAAAATATCTGTTGGTTTTATAATATTTATATATTATTTATATATTTATATTACAAATATAATATATTTGTTCATTTTACCTCTTTCTGACTGGATGTTGCTATAATGTGTTTGGGTTCAAAATAGAGGTTTTTTCTCTGTTAATTCAAATTCTAAAAAATACTTCATAAAATTTTGGAAACACAAAACTCTTATTTGGGCCAGTCTTATAAAATACACTCCTTAGGTTAAATTTAGTAGTAAAAACCTTCATTGTAAGCATCTCTTGGATTTCAGGTGTTGTAAAATTAAACACTTTGTCTTTCTTTTATCACTTTCAACACCAAAAGAATAGCACTGCTCTCCCATGCTCCCACTGCTGCCAGCTTCTCGTCCTCTCTGGCTCCTGTGACACAAGATGAAGTTAGATGTGCTAGTGACAGCATGCATCAGTCAGCCACAGTAAGGTATGTGCTAGGGATGCTGCTGACAAGATGGATATTCTTGGCAGGCTCCGTGACATTTCTCCTTGCCCTTTACTGAAGAAAGGAGGTCACTGGAACACCATCAGGGCTTCAGGCATCAACCTGGATGCACAGCATCACTCCCCCATTTCCATGTCACGAAGCAGAGCAATTGATCCTCCTGCTCAGAATATATGGGAAGACATAGGCAAATCACATCAAATCCCATTACCTGTGTTATGCCTTGGGAAGATGAGGAGCAATTGAAACTTCCCACCAAACCAAAGGAAGGAGCAATGTTTTCTTTATGATCTTTGCTGAACTGTGGATCAATGGGCAAATGTACAGAAATGCTCTAAGGCAAGAAAGAAGAATGAAACAGATGGAAAACAAGAAACTGACAGAGATTAAATCCTGGCCCTAGTAAAGCTCCAAAATTCCTGTTGACTGCAGTAGTAGAGAGCCAGAAAAAAATAGAGGGTGAAGGAAAACAGGGAAAGGAAAGGGAAATCAGGTAAGGACGGCTCCAGATGATTTTATTCCCATGTTTCCATCTGAGTTCCCCCCACCCACCATCAGTCTCCACTTTCTCCAGCTCTCATCTTTTCTCATTGCTGAAGCAGTAAGCTGTCATTTCTTATCCGGTATCTCCCATCCATCCATCAGCATGTCTGGGATAGCTGGCAGCTAATTCTGATGGGTTAGCGACCCATCAGTATCCCTTGCCAGTTCCCACGGGGCATGTAAACTGATCAAGTTAACAAATGCTGACAGGTGAGAGACATTCATCCTCAGTTGCTACCGGTAGCAAAGACAGAGATGTAAAGGGTTCCATATGGTATTCAATGGGGAGATACAATGCCAGAAGAGAAACGTCTCATTGGCCTGAATTCACAGATTGTTCTTTGATCTACCTAATAATCTCTTGGGACCTCTATAACATGACCCTCTTCCTATTCTGCCCTAATGGCAAAGCGTTAGGAGAGACCAGAAATACATACAAACACATTCTACTATAAGCATGCTGCCCAGTAGGTGTGGTCAGGTCATGCTACAAATGTTGCCAAAAGCCCTTTCTTGAGAGGGCAGAAACACCTGGCAGAACCAAGACAACATTTTTGGCAGCTGTTTCTCAGGGTACACTGATGTGAATGAAAGATTAAAAATCCCTTTCTCAACTACCTAACACTGGAGTAAATCAGAATTTCACACAAAGTGAACAGTTACAGTCTGCATTAGAACAAACTAGGTTGCATCTGGATTTTCAAAGAGTTTTACATGGCTGGCTTTCTGTACCTCTAATGGTGGAATATAATTCACAAGCCTATACCACATTCATAAAAATTTCTTCCCAAGACTCTTCCCAGAGCCAAAATCATAGTCAATCTCATAAAGACTCCCTTTAGTTTCTCTTCAGCTAATGTAATTGTTTTTATGTAATCTTTCAATGATGTAGTTTTTCCACTAAGAGGTGGAAAATTGAGACGGAAGGGAGTATTTTCCCTTCCATCTGTTGGCTGTCTTCTCTTTCCCAGCAGTGTCCAAATTTCACAGAACAACTCCCTTTTTGCACAGCCATTTCAGACCTCATGCCTTGTCTTGAGCCAGCACTGACTTTGATCTGGGTTCTTACAGCCTACAGCAGTAAATAGGATGTCTCATGTCAACATCACTCCTTCTCTTTACTCATTGGGCCACATGCTTATGATGCATTTCATAATAAACTTTATTCCTTATGCCTGCTTCTACAGGCAAGAAGTCCATGTGCACCACTACTTCTGCTGACATTCTCCAGATGCCCGGCTCTATTTGGTAACCTTTCTCTTTTGCTGTGCTAAATGCGTGTCTCGTTTCCTTTCGGCATTCCTGTGAGTTGTGACCATTCGGGACAGCCAGGCCTCCTCCAGAAAGAGTCCTCTCAGTGGCTTTGCAGGGCCCTTCTGGTTGGTGTGCTGGCAGCCGGCAAGGGGTTGATCTTCTAAGCCTCCCTCCATTGTTTCCACCTCTGTTTGAAAGGTCTGCTCTTTCTCAGTGCAGCTATCTATTCATCACTGGTTGTTTAGCCCATTCTCCCAACAGTGGTTTAGCCCCAGAGTAGACAGAATAATCCCATTTGGGTTTGAGCCTGTCTTCCGTAAAGAAAAGGTTACAGACATCGCTGTTTTGCACTGGGATTCCTGCCAGCTAGCTGCATCAATAATAAGGATTGATTTTTTGGGAGATATTTTACTGAATTTATTTTATTTTTATTCTGGGGAGAAAAGGTTTTAACAAGACACTTTGAAAAAAGCCCTATTGCATTTTTAACTAAAAAATCTTTCTTGGCTTGCCCACTGGAAGCTCAGCCATCCTCGGAGCTCTTGGTTGCTGGATGAAACATCATTGTAACGCTTTCTCCCAGTACTGAACTGGCCACTACCCTGACCTGCAGTATTTGGGCTGGCATTTGTCAGTGGTGGCCCGTCGCTGCCTGGAACAGCTGGACAGTGCGAGTGGCCCCGGCACTTCGCAGGTAGCCCATTTATAGCCAAGGAGCTGACGTGCAGGCTGGAGTCTGGCCAGGGCTCCTTGCTCCATCACCTCGAGGTGCTGCACCGCTTCCAGGCCTACATGCACGTTGCACCCAGGTCATCCTGGGTTGGGCATATTTTGTCAAAAAAACACCCCCTGACGCTGTAACATTTTTTTTCCGTGGCAGATTGTGGCTGTTCCTTTTCTTGTCCCAAGGAAACCTGATGCCCAGTCGGGCGAGCCGGTGTCTCTGCGGTGGCGGCGTACACCTGCACAAGGCAGGACGGCTGTCGGGCAGGGTCCGCGGGCGGATCCCGCTCCCGCAGCATCCCCGCTCCCGCCAGCGCCGCCTTCCCGCGCAACGCGCATCCCTCCGCGCGTGCTCCCTGGGAAGCAGCGGCTGGCCGAGGATGGGGCGGGGGGAGAGGGAGTCTCCCCACGCCCCC
>VXBC01006749.1:1413776-1520360 GCA_013399945.1 Ploceus nigricollis
GCCCTCCCGGCGGGGCGGCGGGAGGAGGAGGAGGCGGAAGATGGCGGTGGGGATTGGCAGGGAGGCAGCGGCGGCGGCAGCGGTTCTTCGAGCGAGCCCGTCGGCAGCCAGCGCCGGCGCGGCCCGCGGCTGAGCAAGGAGGCNCCGAGCTGCACCGGCGTGCCGGGAGAAGGGGGGTGCGCTCGCTCGCCCTGGCTACAGCCCCCCGCCGTGTCGCCTTGCAGAGCTGGACCTGAATACCAAGTGCATCGTGGAGATGGAAGGGAACCAGACTGTGCTTCACCCGCCGCCTTCCAACGCCAAGCAAGGAGAAAGGTAAAACCCCGAGTCGCCGTACCGAGAGTGGAAGCCCGGTCCCGGCTCCTCCGCCTCGCCCTCGCAGACGCCTCGCTTGGCTTTGTCAGGGCAGTGGCGGTGTCCCCAGGGTGTCGCTTGGTGCTTTTCGGGGCTGCAGTGCGAAGGAGAGGGCGAGAGGCGAGCGCTGACCGGGGCTGCTGCGTTGGGCTTGCATCCATGGGAAGTAAGGGTTGGTTCTTTACCTGGCTTCCTGGGGGAGTCGGAGATACCCAGTGTGGAGACAGAAGATCCTTGTTAGTCTCCCAGGTTTAGAAGTTGATTCTTGATTGACTGCTCAAAAAATAAACTGTTGAGTAGGTAAGGACTTAGACTGTATGCGCTGTTTTCAGAAATTTCCCTTGCGTGTAGGCTGTTAACAACTTGGTGAAACCTGTGGGAGAACAAGAAGCAGAATCTGATTTTTATGCTACTGATGGATATATTTTTTTAATATGTAACTTTGTTTACTAGGTTTTAACCTATTTGCATTTGAAAAGGCTGTAATTGCTAGATCCTTTATTAATTCAGTGTTGTTCTGTGAAGTAGCCTATGAGAATATGCTAAAATAATTTTGAAATCTGGCATTTAGTTGTGATGCCCCAGTAAAGAATACCCTTGGAAAAAATCCAAAATACCAATGCACTAGACTGTAAAAATAGATCAGAACAGGAAAAGATTTCTTTCCTTTGAGGGAATGTGGGGAAAGACAGGGAGGTGCAAGGGGAATAGTTATGTTGTATGCTCTTGTGTTCAGTTACCTTGTATTCTTATCTGCTCAGTTACCTGTTGACTGCTCAAGTTGAATTGATCTGTTAAATGCATTTAATGCCAAGGAGTGAGAAAACATTTGAATGGGGATGGAGATTTTCAACCTAGCACCTTCCTACTACTTAAGCCTTTTTAAAAAATATTTTTGACTCCGTTTATAATAGTCATGAAGAAAATGTAGTGTGAGAATATTATTTTTTTTTTTTTTGCAAAGGCGGAGTGTCATGTTTTGTAGCTTTCCAGCAGAAAAGGCTGAGACCTTTTATACTCTTACATGTCCAAGGTGTGAAGGTGCTTCTCACATTAACCCAAGTACTAGAATATAGCAGTAATCACACCAGTTTATTTTAGATCCAACTTGCATTGTCTTCAGAACCATTGTTGTGGCTAAAGTGCTGGCCTGCATCTTGAAAGATCTGTGCTTGTTTCCTGCTTCTTTCAAAGATCTTTGTGTGATCTTCTATAAGTTGTGCTGCCTCTCTGGGTCTTAGCAACTCATCTGTGGAATGGAAATCCTGGGGGTTTTAAAAACTATTTTGTTTTAGAATGTACAGGATTTTTTTTTCAATAAACAGGAGTTTATTGAAGTGTGTATATAGCTTCCATCACAACATTGGTGTAATAAGAATAACAAACTCCTCAAAGTGAGTGCAATTTACAGGTATGAAATATGAAATATACCTAGAGTTTATAAAGCAAAAACAAAATTAAGATTTAAAAATCACTATTTTAATAGACTTGAGAGACTAAGAGCCAGGTAGTTTAATGAAGAGCTGGTAATGTGGGAATTTTGCTTGTTGTGCACGTTGGCCCGCAGGTATTCAGTGAGACTGTGCAGTGACTGTCTTTTGAGAACTTGTGTGTCTTGTGTTTTTCAGGCTTTAATATCTATAAAATATATAAATTCTCTTGGTGGGAACTGGCTTCTGTTTCTACATCAAGAGCCTTATGGGTGAGCTGTGACGCTTGTGTGCAACCTCACCATCGGCAGCTGTGCTGGCAAGGAATAGCGTCCTGCTTGCAGCACAGTGTGAGGCTGGAATTTGGCTGGCTGCTAACTTGTGTGTTTGAAACAACTGCCAGATGTGTTATTGGAAAGAACAGTCAGAAATACTGATCAGAAGTAACTCTCATTAGTGCAAACAGATAGTTTGGGTGCCTGCTTAATGGCATACTTTGTGTGTAATCTGTCAAGATTCCTCATAGGCTTTCTAGAGCCTCATGAACATCCTTACCTTTCCTTCAGTGCTGAACTGCTGGTTTATATTTTTGACTCAATATAAATAGTTTTATTTCTCATGATGAGAAATGGATTCTGTTCTTCTGTGTGTACCCACCATAGAATGTCTGTATAAACTGGCTCTGAATTGCTGAGTAGTTGCTGCTTGTACTTGGATTGATGCCTTGGCAGGGTTAGAGATGTCAAATGGATTTTTGGTTTTCTTTGTGTAGCTTGTTTTTATATAGCTTAACTGGATTTTTCTTTCAGAGCAACCATGTCATTGCAAAAATGATTTCATTTGTTAGGGTGATTAATTGGTCTTTCTCTATTCTATGAATATTTTAATATTCTGTTTAGTCTTACCTTTCCCTTTTTGAGTTTTATCTTTTTATATGGAAATTTCCCTTTTCTAGCTGAATGGAAGTACAAGTTTGTGCTGCATTTTAGAATAAGAATAAGTAGCCTTCTAAAGCAAATTTGGTTTCCAGGGCTGCTTTTTTTAATTCAGCTGAAGCCAAGAGACTATAGGGTGTAGGGAGTAGAATTCGGGACCATGCTCTTTATTTGCTTTGTTCTCTCAGTTATAATTTAAAAGGTACTGACAGAATTTTTTAAAGTAAAATTAGGTAACTCTTTAATAACTATAAAATTATAAAATTTGCTCTTGGAAGAACTTCCAAGGTTAGGAAAGTCAGATTTTACTAGCTTTGCCTATGCTGTAGAGAGTTTTGAGCTAAATCTAAATTCAGTTGCATTATTTTAATTAGTCTTTGGGCATTATTAAGGATAGTTCTGAAGGATTTTAGATGGGCAAGTAATGCTAGTTTTACAGGTGATGTAAAAGGCCTAAAATCCCAGACAGTGCTGTCATTTGTTCAACTTTCAGTATTGTATTAGAGGTAAAGTTGTAACCATAAATTAGAACAGGATTCTGACTGCGTCTTCTAACTGCTAGACCACACAGCACTCACACGGTAACAAACACAGCTACAAAATAGTAACTGTTATTGAATGCAAGTGTTCTGTCTTTTTATAAGCAGCAGGCCTCCTGTTGCCCACAGGCACATGACTTCCAGTGTTCTAAACTAATGAAGGAGGAAAACCAGAACATAGTAAAACTGAACAGTCCGGGTCTGAAAGGCACAGGAAAATCTTTATCAACTGAAATAGGAGACAGAGTTCAAAAAGGAATGGTTTTCATTAACTGTTATCAGGTATAATAATCTCTGGTGCTGGCAAAGTTTTTGGAAGTTCGTTGTTGGACTTCATACCTTTAACCCATGTTTTGCTTTTACTGGTAGCAGTAGTTTCCTTTATATGTGCTGAAGTGTGCTTGTGTGTTCTTTTAGTTACCTCTTGTGTCTCTCAGGCATTTCCTTCCCAAACCAATATAGATTTCCATTTCTTCCCAAGAAGAAAGTTTCTGGGAACTCTCTGATTTTTCTCCTGTCTTTACCTAGCAGCCTGAATTTCCTTTTTCAAAGTACTCTCTTCACAGAAAAAAAACCTATTCTAACTTATAGTCTTTTAGAAATGGGTATTATGTTTCAAAGCCAATTGAACACATCCTGCTGTCCTGCTATAAATGTTTGTGTTTGGTTGTTGGCAACAAGGTGCCCTATTAAAATGTAACTATGAGATAATTAGAGTATAGAGTCACAGACAATCCTGCAAAATGATTGAGTAATTTTTTTACAATGGAGATTTCACATCTCTTTATCTACTAAAGATCTGACTTTACATTATAGATGTTATTTTTCAGTAGGACAAATGAGGTCTTGCTGGGTTGGTTCCTCCTCTGTTTCTGATTGTTAAAATATGCTTTCCTTCTTTCCTTCCTTTCCTTTCAGCTACACTTTCTAACACATAGGATCTGAAAAGTTTTATTTTAGCTCCCTGATAACAGTTCTTCATGACATGATTTTTCCTTTAGTAAGCAAAATATTTGTCTTGACAGAAATAAACAAGGAACCCTGGAGACAGTAGAACTGAAATGCTATTTCATCTGTAGTTTTAACTGAAACAAGAATTTGTTTATTGGGCAATTCATTCCCTTAGAGCCCAGTAGCCTGTTGCAAACTTTGCCTTAATAAAAATCTCAGAGCAGAAAATAAGAAAGGTGTCCTCAGATTGTAGAGCTGAACTCAAAATCTCATTTATCTTTCTTGCCTGTCTCAACTCCTAAAAAAAACCCCCACCATACTATGACTTGTTTGTTCTGCCCTCTTCCATCCTCATTTTGATAAGACAAGTAGGACCAAAGCCCAATTCTACTTAAAAAACCCCTCTTCCTGTAGTGCTAAATGACTGAAGATTCCAGAATACATGGGGGCTTTCTTGTTTTTTTCATAGGTTTAAGCTCTTTAATAAAATAAATAGCTGGGAACAGATGTGTGTGTGTGTCTATCTAGTTTTTGTAGGTCATAATACTTTCAAAGATTAATATGTGAAGCAGAGATTTCATCCCTAGGCAGCTTGTCCTAAAACTCTTGTTTCCAGAAAACAGCTGTTGCACCTTCTGCTTTGGAGAAAACATCATTTTGGAAGGTCTTTAGTACACAGTCCTTCCCGTAGTGGTTGTGGTATTTCATCGTTTTTGATATGTTGCTTTGAGTAGCATCAGAGATGAGAGAAGAGCGCTGTTGGAGGCCTTCATGATAATGGTAACTTTTTCAAGCTGAAACTTCTGGAAGCTGAAATAGGACAGCTGCTAATTAGTTCTGTATCTGAAGGAATGACTGACCAGATCATGTCTTTGATGTGTGAACTTCAAATTATCACCTGTCGGAGGTGGATCATAAAATAGTAGAAGGCAGCAACATTTAAGTTTGCAGGAAATTGTAAAAATAATCTGACTTTGACCTGTGTAACTTTCCTGTTAGACATCAGTGTTCAGGATGTGAACTGTTAGCTTTGAACCTTGGCCGAGGAGATGGATTTGAATTATGTGTGGTTGGAAAATGTCATTTTGGGAGCTACTTTTGCATTGCTTTAATCCATTCATGCCTCAAATACAACACTAGATGCAGTTCCTTGAAACTGCTGTTCTAAAATTCCATGTAATTTGGAACACAATGAGGCACAAACTTGTAGTCCAAAATACTGTGTGATACAGCTCTTGGTTCTTCATGAGGTGACCGGAACTGTGAGTAAATGCAACATCCATTATTTTACCCTGTTTGTAAAATCCAGACTGCTGATAGGACCTTGTCATTTGCTCTTCAAGTGTGATTCCTAGAGGAAACTACTGTTGGAAGCTGTTGGGATCATGGGTAAGCAGCCTGTAGTACTTAGCTGGCAAAATTTCAGAATAAAAATAGATAAAGCATTTGAGGAGAAGGAAAACTGTTCTTGGAATGACCATGTTTAGGCAGTTGTTGCTTTGTAGCCATTCTGTGCTTTTGGGCTACTGAGTGTTATGTTCAAATATTTCTGAGTAGAACACAGTTGAATGAGGTGCAGCTTCAAACCTGTCCAATTTTTCTCTTTTGCTGTGTTGGAAGTATCTAAGTTGTGGGACAGGAAAATATGTGTGAAAAGATCAGTAGGCCTACAGACATGCTTAGCTTCTGTGTTTAGAAGGTACAGCTATGCATGCATATGTTTATTTCTGCAGCCAGGAGTGTTTTTGAGCTCTGGATTACTAGTCAATACACCTTGAATGTGTTGTCTATTGAAATGAAATATGAATTTTAAAAAATTGCAGCTCTCTTAAAACAGAGGGGGATTTTTGTCCTTTTTGGGGGGATGTCAGGACTAAAGGAAAAGTTTTATTTTCGCCTCCTTACTCTCTTAGTGTAAATAGAGACAGTTTTCTTGTTTTGAAAACAAGATTCTCTGCTCTGTTGTGCATCTAGTAGATTTATTAAATGTGCATGTGGTAAGACTCCAGACTTCTAATTCACTGTATTTTAATAGTTAAAAAACTTGGAGTTAAAGGATGCTTGTAAACTTATTGTAACCCAGATGTGGGTTAGATTCAAGATACTTCAGGAAGTGCTTAAGAAGTGCCGGTGCTGCAGAACCTGAGCTCAGGGAGCAGCAGTGCACACCAGCTTCTGTGCAGATCTGTGTGCCGGGCAGAGCTGGGGTGTGAATCTTGGCACAAAGTGTCAGGGACAAAACAAATCCCTTCTCGGTCTGATCAGGAGTGCAGGGCAGCATGTGCAGGCAGGCAGCTGCTGTTCAGGCATTCAACATGGTGGTACTTCTAGTAGTAAGATTAGAGCTAAATCTTTAAATTGACAAATGCACTTGTTGCTGTTGTGTTTGAGACTTTACCAGATTTGAAGTCCTGCGTTCCTCTGGTGCAGACTGAGTAGTGGTGGCTGCCTCTGGCTGCGATGCCAGTGTCTCCTGCACGGACAGACTGTCCTTAATGATGAGAAAATAGTGCAGTGCCTTTGCTTATTTGGCCTGCCCTGGGCATGGTTGGAATCTATTAATGGAAACAATTACTGCCTGCTCTAGCGAGATGCCAACTGCTTGTGCAGATGATCTTGCTTAAATGAGTAATTTCTCTTGGGAGAATTTCTGTTACTGATGGCAGACTGGAGAAGGCTCTTTAAGGAAATGTAAAGTGTTGGCTGGAAGACAGTAAGTGCAGCCCACAACAAAAAGGTCCCTGCTGTGCAATGATGTGCACCACAGGACTCAACTCTTGAATTAACTTGTGACCCAAAGCCAAGTTAACTAAAACAGTTGCGTCCTTGCCTGGAAGTAATTTTGCTGTGTGTATTAACCAGAGGCAGTACAAGGGCCATAAGTTTGTCTAGCCAGTACATGACTTTGAGTGTTGATATGAAATTGGTCATTAGAGTTTGGGGTTTGATGGAGCTTAGGGTGATCGTGTGTGCCTTTGTGGTTCTTCTGTGTGAAGCTTGAGACAGGTGTTTGCTGGGGGGTGATAGAGGAGCTCAGTAAGTTATCTTAGAAACGAAGGTCAACCAGAAAAATGCATTGCTGACAGGAGTTGAAAATCAATTACTTCAGATCAAGGTATCCATGTTGATGGAGAGCAGGAGTTACACAGGCTGTTTTCAATGCCAGATGGGTGTCCCTTTATGTAATTTCTCATTTTGGGTGAAAAGTGAGTAAGTGGCTTTCTTATAATGTTGTGCTTTGTTAGTGTTGTCATCTGTAATTCTGGCCTTTTTTTTTGATAGTTGCCTTCTAATATAAAATTAATAGTTTAAAAACCCAACCCTCAGCCATCAAATATCTATAAATTCATAACCATATCCTGAACTAGTATATTTTGTACTTACCAGCCACACCCTTAATTTGGCATTTTGTTTCATCCTAAATAGAGACATCCTCACATACATACTTACCAAATACTCCTACATCGTCTTTGGATAATGTGAAGCTAGTGGCTTGTAAGGTGGAACTTTTCCAACAGGAGGTAATTCGCATGTTTTGTCTCATTTCACTTGGATCACTATAGGGAAATCTGTGTAGTCACAGCCCCTCATGAAGTCCCTGGCAGCTTATCATCCTATAGTGATTTATTTGTTATTTAAGTGTTATAACTCAGGACAGAAATTTTTACCACAACTACTGTTTTGACAAGTTAAGCCATGAATATATTTTGGTGCTTATTAATGGTACAGGGTTTATTTTGAGGTGCATCAGTCAGCACAGCAGGAGAAAGGTGTGCCTGAAACACTTCTGGGTGCTTGTGTTAATGCATGGTAACTGGCATGGTTAATGATGATGCTGCAGATGGGTGCTAGGAGGCTCATTGTGCACTAGCAGCAGGTTCTGTACTCAGCTGTTTCTTAAAAACTAGTCTCCACCAAGCCTGTGCTGCTGCCTCTTCATGTTCAGTAACAGCATAGACAACAGGCTAGTAGTGACTGGAGATTCATGGTGTCACTGCATCTTCTTTTTGCAGTGTCTATGTATATTCCAAGAATGTTAAGCATTTCATAAACATGAATCAAAGCAGCTGCTGTGGCTGGAATGACATGCTTATCTCTGCATGTACTTAGGGAGATACTGCTCCATATGTTTCAAAAAGTGCCAGCGTGCATTGTGAACTGTAAACTTTCTATAAAGTAACTTGATGCTTTGTTTTAAAAACACATTGCTGAAAATGTCAACACTTGAATATTTTTCTCTGAAATGTCTTTGTATTAAAGAATATTTTAGGCTTACAAATACAATGCAAAAAATACACATCATATTTTATTTACTGAGCTTATATTTCATTAGTTTATTCCACAGTCTCTTTTTAAACACAAATGTCAACCCAATTAAATAGTGTGCAAAAGCCTCTAGTCAAGATTAAATTTTCTTCTAGTGTAAGGCTTCAAAATTGTGAATCTGTCTCTTGAGCTACTGCAATAATTTTCTAGTGTTAAATACTAGTATGTGGAGCAGTCTGTTTTGCTTAATAATTCTTATATGATGACAAGGAACAGCAGATCTTAGATAAGAAACTGGAGGATTTGATACTTTTCATGTGGTTTCCACTTTCTGTCTGACTTCGTTATTAAAATCATGTCTAATGTAGCTGAGGTGGCCTTTCATAAACTTGATTCTTTCAGCAAAAAGAATCATGTGAGGTGGAAGGGGCAATTTATCTGCCAAATAAACTGACTTGTATGGTTACTGGCATTGGCTGCAGTGTAATTTTTAAAAATTCAGAGTTCTTGTTCTTGTTGAATATTTACTTTAAATTCAGTTTTATTTTGTGATTCAAAAGCCTAGGCTTGTTTTACAGTTGACAAGCTTTTGCAAAAGATAAATCAACAGAGCATTCCAGTGGAGGCACAGAGCTGGTGAAAGTTCTTCACTGGCAAAGCTGCCTTATGGCCCTGAATGAGCAGCGTTCTGTTCTGCTTTGGAAAGTTTCTTTGTCAGCATCTATCAGTGTGTGTTTGTAGATACGCAGTGTGTGATGCGAGTCTGCAGTGCTCCAGACTTGTTTTGGCTCAGTAGTGCCACCTCCCTGAATGATGCAAGTCCTAAAGATTTTGATGAGTTTTGGTATTTTTTCCTTCCTGTCATACTGTGTTGTCATTCTTTATTTTGAGATACTTCTCAATTTCTTTTAGACTTCAAATACATTTTCAGATAATTTTATCTAGCAAAATCAGACTGAAATAGAAACTGGCCATTTGGTAAAACAAAGAAATGTTAATTTATTCACTGTATGTAGCTGAAGACGTTAATACATTACTTATGTATCCTCTGAATGCTCAGCAACAAGTAGTTGAGTTTGAATATGTTTTCTTAAGAGACCTGTGCAGTTATGTAAGGGAGTAAGAGCAAAATGTATTTGCAGACCTCCTGTGCTTTGCTGTTTTATTACATTGAGATAAACATGGTTCTGAAAGTTTTAAGTGTGTAATGGACCATCGTCCCAGCACTCATGTTTTGCTGTTTTGGAGCTTCTTTCTGGGTCCACAGCAGATATGCTATTCTGAAACAAACTCTCCAGAAGGCAAGCTAGTACTTTCCATAGTGCCCATTAAATTTAAAAAGAAGGAGTTTTTGAATAGTTCCTATTCTTCTAGTGTAAAACTAATCCTTGGACGACCTGCATTTTTGATAGGAGTGCCCTTGAGAAATGCTGCTTCAGTGTCTGCAGAGAAACTGACACATAAGGTAACCCAAGAGATGGCTTGTTAATGGATTTGCTGCTGATGTGGTAGAATATATAGGGAAAGGATACTTGGGAACCAGGACAATGAAAGGCAAAAGAGAGCTGCAGAAATGTTTGCCCAACAACATGATGAAACTCCTTCAAATACTTCCTGGAGAAAATCAAAACAACCAACAACCCCTCCTACCTTCACCCCCTGCCCCCCGCAAAAAAAAAAAAAAAAAAAACTTCTTTTCATCCCCCTGAAAACCTGGCATTCTCTGGGGTGGTACTAGTCTTCATGGGTGTTCTGGTTGAGATCCAAATTGAAAACAAAAAGGAAAATCAGTTATTGTAAACAGACCATTGAACACTGGGTAGCTTGCTATGTAGCTTCCTTGTCAAGAGCTTCCAAGTCCTTAGAATGTTTATTGTTTGAGGTGTTTATAACATTGTAGCTAAGTCCATGGCATGTTTCAGTGCATGGCTGTAATCCATATTTTAACACTGAATTTTTACTGTTTATTACGTTAAATGTCATGAATGAGAACCTTTTTAAATTGACTGTGAAATAATCTAACGGGAGACAGCTTGTGTGTCCATCAAAATGAGTGTGTTTGAAGATGGAGCATTTAAGTGTTCTCCTCAGGTCCCTTTCAATGGAACAGTAACTTGAATATTTTAATTAATTTAGTAGATGTTCTGTCTCTCTTAGCATTGCAGTTCCCTGATTGGATTCTTCTTTACTGTCAGAATTGCTGGGTACTGAACGAGAGAGATGTCTGATTTCTGGATGGTGAAAGTTAGAAGTTAGCTCTTGACAGTTCTATTTTCAAGTTCTCAGCAGAGTGTGGTGGATGAGTACTGAACCTGGATAGACGTCAGTCTAATCTCTCCTTCCTTGTTTGCTCCTTGGGGCACGCTGCATCCTCTCAAGTAGTTTTTGAAGTTTCAGTTTTGCGGATGTGAAGGTGACAGTGGCACTCTTTTTGTCAGAAATGCTAATGCTGTCCTTGCTGCCGTCTACACTCACAGATAGAAGTTTTGTGTGTGCTCTGAGGAATGTGGTGCACCTCTGTTTGGAATTTCAGGATGTCCTCTTGCAACTTTGGGCTAGTCAAAACCCAGAAATGCAGGTTGGCAGCGTTGTGCGGGCTGAATGCCCTTAGTGTTTTGCAACACGTGTATTTTCTAAGTTATGGTTCTTCTGGTGCATGGTCTGACCTGTACTATTGGTTGCTATTTCAGAATTTCTTACCTGAATGAGGAAGAAATCCATAGCTTATGTGCAAGATGGATCAAACAGACTTTGAAAACACTCTTGTACTCACATGACCAAGGTGTGAAACTAGTTTTATTAAAACCTCTCTAAGTTGAATTGATCTTAATCTGTCATCTTTTGTCTAGGAGGTTGTTGTAGGATGACTTCTGAAGGATCTCATGGTTCAAATGTTTTTCTCAAGGTATTGGCATCTTCATCATGGTCCAAAAAAGAGAAGAAGATGAGCTTGTCTTTGCTCAGATGGAAAAGGAAAAGTAAATGCTGGGTCTTTGTGGACTCTGAAATGGGATATTATAAAATGGAATTGCAGAACTGAATTTTGATTGAGGAATTTTTCATTAGCAGTGTGTACCAAGGAAAGAAAATAGAAATACTGACAACAAGCAGTTGTTGTGTAGGAAATGAAAAAACTAAAGCTAGCTAGTTTCATTACTTTCAAGAAACATTTGGAAGTGATAAGAGTCTGACAACCTGTTGACTAGTAGCTGTAACGAGCAATGTCAGAGTTCAGTGAGCTTAAAGTGTTTGATTTGACAAAATCAAACTTGCAACTAGGAAACTGGCACGTTTTTTCCCAAATAATGGTGGAAAGTATTTGAAATACTTTTGTAATTATCATTCTGCTTTGCTTCCAAAATAGAAGAAAAGTTATAAATTCCCTGCAGAACGTTTTCTCCTAATAGAAGGAGCAAAGGCTGCTTTGTGTTGGTCTCCTGTGGCGTTTTTGGTTGGTTGGGGTTATTTTTGTAGTATTTTTCTCTTAAAGTACCGTTAATCGAAAAGTATTTGAAATGGAATACCTGCCTTAGCTGCTGCTTCTCTTGTAGCGTGCTCTTTCAGTTTCATGTCTCAGTTTGCAGGTGTAGTAGATGAAAATAAATTAAGCTGGTGTGGAATTACTGATCAAACAACATGTCTTAGCCATTTTTTTGAGTAGAATGGCTATTTAGGCAAAAAAGGAAACAGCTGACTCCTTATTACATTGAAAATTGAGAACGGAGGGTTGCTCTGACTTAAAATATTAGTGATGATGGTCAAAGTGGGAAGGCTACACTGAAGAATCAGTGTGATAAACTTTTAAAATAATTTTGGACTTAATGCTGTATTCAAACCTGAATTTTTGTTTGCAGTATTGCTCCTCACCTACTTTGCTCCTTCACATTCTTATCCTAGTGTTACTAACCCAGAACTGCTGACCTCATTAATGCTGCTCCCTAGTTAATGTAATGCTTATCAGAGTTCAGAACCTGTGTGCCCTTTCATATGACTTTTCAGGGTGTTTCAGACTGCTCTGCTTGCTCAGCGTCTTTCTTGTTCCTTAATATATGGCTTCTCATTCTCTTCTAAGGATTTTTGTCAACTTTTTGAGAGACTACATGTAATTCTGCGTTATTTCTTCTTGCTTGTTTTGTGTAACTATTCACTATGCAGGCAGATCCCTGGGTAGATCATTTAGGCCGTGGGTTATTTATGGCAGAGATAATTAGCTGAGTTGCAGCTCCTGAAACAGAAGAATTGTGGCTCAGTGTCGTGGAAGTTTAGCTGGTAAGCTTTGTGGGGCCTCAGCTCCTCCTGTGCAGAGTCAGATCAGGAGATTCAGTGCTGGACTCCCACAGTCTGGGTCTCCAGCAAAGCTCCATTAGCCTGTGCTGCCCATTCTGCGCCTGGTGTTTGTGGCAGTGTTGGAGTCAAGAGCAATGCCAGGGACAGGAAAGGGCAAAAGATAGGTGGGTGTGGGCCTCCGCTACTGCTCCCCTGGTTCAGATGCAGTGCAGAATGAGCACGTTCAGGTAACGAGGCAAAGCTGATAGGGAGTCTCCTAAAACTCATGTGTGAGGACTGGCTGTATAGAGATATCTAATGGACACCACGGTGTTGATTTGGCATTTGGGAATACCTCAACATGCAACACCACAAGATGCCTCTGAATGTACCCTCTATTATCTGGGATTTTCTGTTTCCAGGGTGGTTCAGCTTACTCCCATCATGAGTGGTAGAGCTGGCTGCAATTGCAACACAGGTGGTACTAAATGGAACTATAAAGCTGTGTCTTAAGTAGTATTTAAAGTATTTTATTGAATACTGGAAACTAAGTAGTTGAAATACTTTGCCAAAAAGTGGGGTAACACTCACAGATTGATTTAAATACGCCTGTTGACCCTACTGATTGAGCTGAATGTTAAGTTTAAAGGACAGTTATTTTCAGTACCTGGAGAAAAACAATCATTAGGAAGGAATACATTTTGCACAGTTCTCTCTTTCTATGAAGGAGGCTTTCCATTGTGTAACTGCAGTACAGCATCACTGGTGAACACTTCATATCCCAGTGCAGAATCCCAGAACTCCCTTCTTAACTGCCTCTGAGTGAGTGCCAGCACAGGCCACAGACTCTCCTGCAGTCTCTGGGTCAGCATGCAGGGAGCTGGGCCCAGCAGCCAGGCCTGACTTAGCACCCTGGAGGCTCTTTAAACGTACTCAGCTAAACTAAGTACCGTGATTTCTGTGCAAGCAGATCCATAGATAAAGTTTATGCCTTTTTCTGTTCTCCTCAAGTTTAACTTCCTTCTTTTTCTACCCTTTGTTCTCCTGACCTTTTACCTGCATTCTCCCATGTCCTTTAAAGATGCCATGTAAAGTGTTATCTCCAGAAATGATAGTGCTTCAGAATAGAGCTTGAATTCTGTTAGCAACTCCCAGCAGCACTCTGCTGCTTACTCTAAATTGGAAGCTTTGATTACATTTAATAATCTGTAGTTTTTATGGTAGTTTGTGTGTCACTTGTGTCTCAGCTCTTTTGTCTGCTTTCTGTTTCTCACTCCTCTGAGTAACTTCCCTTATAGTAAGTATTCACTGACAGGGATTGGGTTTTTTTAAATCCTATTTAAAAACTGATTTGTATTTATATTTTTGTATGCTAATTGGTAAATATCTTTCTCCTGCTCTGAAACATGTCAGGGCTGACAGCTTGATTTGATTTGAAGATGTCTAAAGTAGAGTTTGCTTTTTTTTTGGTTTTTTTTCTGCTGCAATAAGACAAGTCTTATAACGGAATAACTTTTTTCATAATGTAGCTGTGCTTAGTATGCTGCTGCTGAATGAAAAGGCCTCTGCATTTCTGCAGGATGGTATAGATTCTCCCATTCTCAAACCCTCCCTCTCTTAACCTGGAGTGTTTCTTGGCTCACTGTATCCATGCTGAAGCTGGGCCCTTTTTAGTACCTAATCAGGTGCTTTCCACTGCATGAAAGGGTCCATGCACCTTCTCTATTTTTAGGCATTGATTTGTCTCTTTGCCACTTCTTTGCTTTGTTTTATGCCCTGAGTTAAAAAAAAAAACAAAAAACATCTGGCTGGATTCAGTGTCTGGATATTTTACCGGCACAATAAATCTGCAACATGGCTAAAATTCTCACAGGTAATGGCAGTGGGAAGATATTTCAAAAAACTTCTACCTTTTACTGTAATAATACAGTAGTGTTCCACTCTTTGTAAACAAATATTCATAAAAAGATAAATCTGTCTCTGCAGTCTGAGATCACAGCTCAAAGAACAGTTTGATGGGGTATTGTTAGCTGCAAGCCAATGAGGGGAAAAAAGATTCTAGTACGAGTTAAAGAAGAATGAACAAGTTTTTAAGAAAGAAGGATTATCATTATCTTTAAAATATTTGAGCTGTATATAGGCTTTGAGTAAAATTCCATTGAGAATACTGCATGTTGTTTGAACATGTGTTTTTAAATGTCAAAGTGTGTGTAGAGAGAAACAAATTGTGTAAGGAAAAAAGTATTTTGTGACAGCAGCACACTGTGCAGGCTGCCAGTCAGTGTTCCTGTAATGTCTGCTATCAATAAGTGTGAGAGTTGCACAGCATAGGAAGTCATTTTGGGAAGGTGATTATGATGACTGGCAGTCTTTGAGTAAACTGTGTCAGGAACTAGGTGGCAAAGTTGTTGATTTTGTCACTACAACGTTTAAACTATGATAGAACCTGAAAAGATGCAAAATCAAATCTTTGTTAGTTATTGTAGCCCTGTGGAATTTTAGAGACTAGGTTCTTTACCTTCCTATTTCTTGTTATCAGTTCATTGTGTCTGTACTGCCTGTCGCTCTGTCTCTTGGAGCGTAACACCAGTTGCTGTGGCAGAAAAGAGTAGATGTATCCATCTTTCTTTTAGTGGCTTTGAATATGAGAATAGTAATTTTGCCAAAGCCAACATGCCACTGCAAATTCACTGGACAAGTTCTGTGGAGAGAGAAGCTGTTGATCCCAGCTAGACATTTTTCAGAGCAAAACCTGCTAGGACATGTTTCAAGCACATTGCTGTTGTGCACATTGCACACAAGTTTATGTGCAGAGCAACGCGTGGAATAAATTCGTGATCAGAGGTTTGGTGAAGCGTGTGACAGGAGTTACAGGAGTAGTTGGGCTGGGCATGCTTGTGTGAAATGTTGGGTTTTTGGGGAATGGGACAGAATTCTTCAATTCAGAATTAAGATAGATTTTTAATGTTTCTCCTAAGTTTACATTTGAACTGGGTTTTGTGTTTTGTTTTGTTGGTTTTTTTTTTTTTTTGTAACAAAAGCTGCAAAAGCTTAAATACTTCTTTTCAGAGTTTTAAAGTCTAAAAGTCAAAAACCAAAAGTAGAATCCAGATATTTTAGTGAACAAATGTAGTAGTAAGTTGTAGATCTCTGTAGGTTGTATACCAGTTGTGATTTTAAAATGCTGTAAAAACAGTGCATTACTGGTTTTAGTTTGGGCTTGATTTTTTCTTTTTATATGATATTTGATACAATGTTTTTAAAGTAGACATCAAATAGCTCCTATTTTCCTTCCCTTTGTCAGAATTGCCTTTTCTGAGCACTTAATTCTCTGAGACCTCAAAAACAGGTGAGGATTAATCACTTCTGAGCATGTTCTTGCTGTCAGAAGGATATTTTTCATCATGTTCCCAATTTTCTTGAACAAAGTGTTCCAACTGTCTTCATTCAGTAAAGATACCATCAATTACAAGTAATTAACAGGTCAAATCAGATTATGATCTGTGGATTTTCTTTTTGAGAGGTAAGATGATTAAAATGTCTGTTGTAATCTAATAATTCTGCATATGGCAGATCCAACCTGAAGTAGTTTCTGAAGAAGAAAAATGTATTGTGGATGCTTTTTCATATTGAACATTAAGAGTTTAAAAGGTCAAGATATGAGTGAGTGCTGAAATTCAACAAATTGATGAGAGGCCAGATTACTTTGGCTTAGTAGTTAAATCTCTCCCATGCACCTTCTTACTTCGGGCTTTTTGAAATGAAGTGCTGCATAACTTACTGCTGAAAGTTCCAGCCCTTTCCCACAGAAAATTGAGTGAAGCTGTAGGACGTTAACTTGGACTGGATGAACAACTGACCTTGAACTCAAGAGTGTGATCAGGTAGTGCCTTGTGCATCAGGTGGGGTGACATCAGAAGTTACTACCCTTCATCTGTTTAATACTATGCCCTGAGAGTATCAGTGTCAATGAGGTTCTTTGTATTTCAGTTAATTTTTTTCAGCTGTAATACTTAGGTTTTAAGTAAGAATATAAAAAAATAGGTATTTTACTATTGCTAATGGTAGAGGGATAATTTCATACAAGGAACAGAAGGCTTCATAAAGTACTGAAGACTAATAGCTGAAAGCTCAAGTCCAGTGAAGGGTTTGGGGTGGGGGAGGGGAGGACAGAAGTGCATTTACTTAGTTATTGGATGAAACTGCTAAAGGAAAGAAGGAATATATCTGCTGACTTGAGGAAACAAGATAGGTCTTTCCTTTTGCCTTTGATCACCTTGTGCTTCTCTTGTTTCTGAATTGTATGGTGGGTGAGACAAGTCAGTCTCCTTTCTGAAGTGTGGAATGCTTTGACTTTGACTGCTTGGACAAAGCTGGGATGGTGGTCACCATCTTCCGAGTTTCTGGTATCACAGAAAAAAATCTTCAGTCTTCAAGGCCTGCACTAAGAACTACACCTGCAACATTTTCTTTCTTTAATACTGTGTCTCAGGTTGCTGGTGGTGTGGAATATTGGTCAATCATGAGAATTATAGTAAGAAAATTTTTAAATGTGAACAGTTTCTTCTGAGTCTCAGTATGGGATTTCCCAGGTTTGAGAGAAAGTATGCGATAACACATTTTGCTAACCATCAAATATAAGGTGGTAATTAACTTCTTTTCATTGCCCATGTCCATCAGCTGGGAACACCACCTTTTAAAAATAGCTTTTCCTTTGGTATTTGTTTGGCCTGTGTATTTAGTCTCAGCAGTTTAATGAAATATAAGAATCGGGGATGACTTCTAAATGTGAAAAATTGGAGTCGCTTGAAGGCAGAAGGTTGACCACTGAGATGAGGTCAGCTTTGGACAGAAGCTGTAGGAGGACAAAAGATAAAAGAGCATTGTGTAGTATGAGCTGTCTCAGGGGAGCTTCTTACATAACGTGTAGATGAGAAAAAAAGTTTTGGGGGAGCATGGTAGAATCAAAGGCTGGTAACAGCTCACAAGAGAATTTCTACTGCATTTGTACATTTAATAAGCTAAATTAGACTGTTCAAGTTGTGTTTCCTTGGTCTTCGTGCTTATTGACGCCTACAGTAACATTGCTGTGACTTCAGAGAGAATGGAGAATGGAAAGCCCGCTACAATTGTTGTTAAATTTCATCCCTACTATCTCCCAGATTGTAGTCCCAAAATTCTGCAATTTGCAAGCAGGGGAGCATAAAATTCTCCACTGTGTATTTAAGATGACAGATTGCTTGAGCAATCCAGTAGTTTCTCTCATCTGTTTGAATTATAAAATGACATGTGAAGTCTGAATCATTTTGCAGTTAAGTGATGGTTGAGTGGTAAAAAATTGTTTCCTTAACACTTACTTCAGAGATGCTCATTCTTCAACTGCCTCTAATAGCATTATAGAGGTCTCTGATTTTAGAAATTTATTTTGGTGTGTATACAGGAAACAGCATATTGCCTTGATGGAGCAGCTTTTCTTTTTTTAAAGTAATTTTGGCTCAGTTGATAGACATATTTGAAAGAAACTCTAGCATGTAATTGTGAGGCTTTTTGTGATTGTTATTAAAAACAGGTGCCAAGTAAATAGTCATGGAGATTTTTTTAATGGTGAAAAGGTTCATGGAGATGCTTAGTAGTCTCTTCTGAGGTAAGCAGAAACTTTGCTATGCAAGACTGCTGTTAATGAGCTTGACTTTTATTATTGCCAGCTGAACAAGCAGCTCAAAGCAGCTAACAGAATTTTATATTAGTCCTATACCAGCTGGAGTCAGCACAGATGGCAGTAATAGTTTCCATCACAGTGCAAAGATAAATGGCTGCTCTGTTGTGCCATGGCGGAGTGTTAAATAGAGATCCCAAGTAATGCATTTACTGGTACTTACTAAGACATATAGAGTATCTGTAAGACCAAGTCCTGAATGTTAAATTTCTCTGAACATTATTATGGACTGCCGTGATGTGAAGAAAAGCACCTTTTTAATAAATAATAAACTAACTTCAAGAAGGAAGTGATGTATTTGTAAAGAGACAAGGTTTGTGGATCAGATAGTGAATATGTGCAGTTACAGTAAATTAGAATAATCAGTGTCTTGTATTTGGAGGATAGAATTGCTGGGAAATGTTTTCTTTTTCCTTAGCTTGTGGCAAAGGTGCAAAATAGAGGCAAGGTTTCACACAGGAGCTGCAGGAGGTTATAAATAGAATGGTCAGTGTTTAGTATTGGAAGAAAAATCCTGTGATACAAATTGAAGCTTAGATGAGGTGATTTAGTTGGAATTGGGTCAGAAGGCACTGGTGCTGTTGGAAAGGGAAAATTGCTGTAAATCCCTTATCACAATTTTCAGAGATTATGGAAGTTATTTACAGTGATGAAGAATAGATGACTTTTAAAAGCTCTTCAGGAATTAGTTTCAAAAAAAAAAGTTCACTAAAGTAACTGGTCTGTTTTGACTTTCTGTGAATGCAAAAACATTTGAAACTTGTTCTCTGAAGAAATACATCTGCTTGTGTGTTGTTTGGGGTTTTTTTAAAGCTTTTTCCAGACTTAGCTAGTTAAGTTCTCCTCCATGCCATAACCTAGAGTTATGGCATGGAGGAGAACAAACCATTAAATAATTGCTTTGACTGTGGAGCTCTTTGCAGGATGTGGGTAAAGCAAACAACTGAGCAGACCTGGAGGGCAGAGGACGTTTTCATTGTTCCCTGCCAGGGTCACCAAGCCTCCCCTCACTGTAGGCAGTAGGCAGAATCTCTGGCATCTCACACAATCCTACAGGTAAAATGAAGTGAGCATGTCTTTGGAACAGCTTTGGATTGCAGTTGTTCACATAAGTTGATTAATGGGGTGATATACTGGAAGAATATTTCTAAGGTTGAGGTATTTAAGAATTCTTAGCACTTCTTCCACTGTTAATCTAATGTTGCTGTTGACAATGAAAAAAGAGTGAAGGTAGGCTGGGTGTAGGTGTGTCTGCTGCTGTTGAGCCCCAGAGACAATCAAATGTTGCCATGCTGTGCCTCCCTTCTGGAGAAGAGCTACTGTCAAGGAATAACATTTTAACTTTGGTTTTATGTTAGTATGTCAGACTGACAAGTTTTGATACCAAATTAAGATATGTAAGAACAATAATTTTTCATTCAGGAAAATCTGGGGTATATTTTACTGTGGTGAACAACTCAGGTCTGACCGTGAAAATACAATTGGCACTCACGGATGGCTGAAGTATAGTCAGTGTAGAGAGTATAGTTTCTTCTTTTTATGTGATTTTTTTTCCCTTTTTCTTCATGTGTGAGGTGTGTTTTTGGAAGAGGGTTCCTATTAGCAACAAGTTTTTCTTAAGAAGAACTGTTTTGATACAATTCTTAAAATCAGCCAAGATAAGCTTAGTGAGATTTTGGGTTTGTAAAATCTACTTTTAAGCTGCTGAGTTTGTTGGAAACAACACTTCACCTGGATTTTACTGTATTATTTTCCCTGCTGTTGGCTCCCCCAATAAAAACATACATTTCCAAAATCTCTCTTGGAGTTGTTTGCTTATGTGTCCCTCTGAAAGCTTAACTAGGAGATAGCTACTCATAATGCAGTAACAATAGGTTTACTTTAGGTGTACTAAACTGCTCTCTAGGATTAGCATTGCATGGATTTTATTCCTTTGGAAAATTACTAGCCAAGATACCAAGTTTACCAGGGGTGCTGTCATTAGTCCATTGTTGTTTTTTGTCCCAAAGAATGAAGTAGATAAAAAGCAACTTTAAATTAAAGTTCTTGCTGTTTTGGGATCTGATGCAGACACCTTTGTGGTCCTGTGGTTTTATAGGCGGGTGTCTGTCTATGTTGGAAGTACTCTTAGAAGCAGAAATGCTGTGTGCCAGCACTTGTTGTACAATTCAGAACTTAGACCTTTTTCTGAAGTTCTCTGTTTGTTTCTCTACCTTTAAAACAGAGAAATGAACAACCTCTGGGGTTGTTTTTTTTTCCCCGGGCCTCTGATTAGCATAGTAAGTATTCTTGAGTTATGTCACTTTTTTTTTTAACAGGTTTGCTGCATTTCCACAGAGCTTCCCTTTTACTGTAATTTAGTGTTATGTTTGACCTGAAGTGTGAAACTCATGGATACAAAAGGTCTGGAAGGATGGTTCAGGGACTGGGCTGCTATTGAGGCAAGACTCCTGGTTAATTTTCATGCCAATAATTAGAAAATACCAATAAGAAAACAATTACTTTTGTTGGTAATTGTTCCTTCAAATGCTCCTTTGAGGCTGTTCCTTCATGAGGAAGGCACGCACTTTGGTGGAGAATATTGCAACATTTTTACCACTGTTTTTCTGAGGAGAATCTTTTGGGAAAATATTAATTATCTGTGAAGTATTAATACAGTGTGAGAAAGGAAAGCTCATCTCCTGTGCCTCACGTATTCAAATGATGCTGAGTGTGCAGTTTTTGGTGTTGTTTGTGCTGTGGGTTGATCACTGATATGCAGTATATACATGTAACATGCCCCAGGACACAGACACATGAGTCGGTTAATCCATGGCATTTCAAACACTCTGTTTGGAAAGATTGCAGACACCACATGAAACTGCTAAAGGTGATTTGTCTATAGAAATATGACTACGTGTATCTCTGGAGGAATTCAGGCTGCATTTCTCATGCTGAAGTTCCTGCTTTTCAAGGCACAATCCTCTGTTTCTCATATTTCTTACAGTGTCTGGTTGGCATATGCAGCTGACTTGATCTAAGGTTATTACTTACACCTTACTCTTTCTGCTCTGGATTCATAAAGCATTATTTCTTTAAGTTCTTGGGAAATCTTGTAGTCAAGGACTGAAGGGTGATGTGTCTAGCCAGCTGTTGGATTATCATTCACATTATTGCAACTCTATGTGAATGTGAACTAAGTTCTGTGTTACAGTAGCTTTTTTCTGCTTGGTTTTTGTATATGTTGTATTTTTCCTGTGGCACAGACCAGCTGACTTACACATTCTTTTCAGGTATTTTGGAAAAACACCCATTCTCTCACCTTGTATTTCTTTAATGTTGATCCTATTATATGAAGGTATTCTTGCAGAATATGAATTTCAGAATGAATTTTACAGAATGCAGAATGGGTTTCCCACCAAAGATCACCGGTGAGTTACAGAGCTCTCCCCACACACCCTTATCTTCTGTTCATCACATCTAACTGGACTGTTGCTTTGGAAACCGTTGTAATGTCGCAAGTGACTTCATTATGATTAAATGAGGGGAAAAAAATAGAACAAAAGAGCACATTCCTGTTTCAACATGCAACTTGGAAACTAAAACTGTCTTACATATATTCTCTGTATTTCAGAGCACTTTTTGGTAATGGCACAGATCTGTCCTGCTAGTCAGGAATAAATTCTATGCTTTAAAATTCCTATTATTTATTTCCTTTAAATAGAATCAGTAATCAACTGATGTAATTACAAGGATAACTGGCTTATACTCTATTAAAAGCTGTGTGTGGTTCTGTGAAAAAAAGAACCATTTATTGTTTACACTCCTTTGTCCATCACGGAGTCTTAATTAGTTGTCTTTAATACTGAGAATGCTGTAGTTTTCTGTTCTATCTGGGAGTATTTTCTATTTATTTCTAGTGTCTGTATAAATATTTGAGTTTCTGAAGCAGGTCTGTAACTGCAGCTAAACAGAAGATTATAAAAATGTGCCAGGATGCTGCAAAATTTTTTGGCACTGTCTCAGCATTGTTACTGATCTAAAGAGATTTCCATGTATTTTGTGGTTATGTTGGAGGTTTTTTCTCAGTTTACACTTGATAGCTTGTCTAGTAAATTTAGCTCTTCAATGCTATATGGTAAATAAATGAAACTTACTAATGACTGAAAAAGGAAAAACCAGAGTTATGGTTTCCTCGACCTGCCCCCTTCATGCTCTACAAGCTGTTTGCTGAAGGTTGCATCTAGTTTTCTAAACAGTAAACTCTTCTATCTGTGCAGCTTCCATTCAAAACCACAGAATGGTCAGGAGCCAGATCAGTGATTGCTGTTTGGAGGTGAGAGGGGTGGGAACAGAAGGAGACTCTGCAGGAGATCACACCCTCCTTGGCACTATGGTGTGTGTGCAGTGCTGGTTGGATATCCTGCTGGTTAACTCTGGTCCTCAGCTCTGGGTCTGGGTCACTCCCTGGAGTCTGTAGTAGCTCAGTGTGCTGCTGCTCACGTGCCAGTGCTTTGCTGGGAATCTCTCCAGAACAGGTTACTGAGCCACCAGCCGGGCCTTGCTCTGGGCCTTACAGGGAAGGAGGCTGGCAGTCAGAGCACTCCTTGCTATGCCTGCTCCTGTGCCAAGCTGAAATCACTAACGGGTCTGCAGAAGTTTAAAATGCTTGGCATGGACAGTTGATTAATGCCACAGCAAGTGAAGAGAGTTTGGGATGTGTTGAAATCCAATTCTTTTTTTCGTTCTTCTTCATTCAACTTTATTGTCACTGGTTTGTTACAGTGAATGAAGTGGTTGTTGTGTGAGATAGTGTTACAGAAGCTGGTGAAGTATAGAAAATAAGTGGGGTGTGAGGTTTGCTGCAGAGACACCAGACTAGTATTTTTTTCTTTGGCTATATCCATATGAACTGCTAAAAATGACATTTACAGCTACTGATAAACTTTTAAGTCATTAATACTTTCAAGTAACTTGTAATTTTCTTCCCTAAGTGTTCAACACCTTCCTTTTTTGGCAAAGCAAAATGAATAAGGCTATCCTGAGTAATACATGAATTATCTTTTCCATTATCTCTCAGGAAGTTCTGATTGTTTCTGAAACGCTGCGTACTACTGATCTGCTACCTGAGGAATGTGTCCACTCCCTCTATTGTATAAGTACGTGGTGTAACCATTAGTATGAATCTGTTGTTCTCTTGTTCTTTCTGGAAAAATAATTAACGATCTTGAAATAATATGGTTTTTTATACTGAAAAAATAATTTTTTCTGAATGTGTATTTTTGCCATCTGTCTAAGTAGCTGCAGATGAGCCTCTTATCCCTAAGAATCTCTGCATAATATTATGTCTTTTTGCTTTTGTGACTGGAATCCTAGATTAGTTACTGAATCATAAATTCTAATCTTGATGTTGATCAAGACAACCTCTTAGTCATGGTATTTCTGTACTATGAAGGAAAGTAGTGATTTATCCAGAAATATGTGCATATTCATGGATAAATCAAATACTGATAACACTCACATACACTTGTTCAGTTTAGTATACACTTGTTCAGTCAGAAGTCCATCAGAGAAGTCCATGGTCAGGTAAATAGAAGAGATAGGATGTGTAAATAGGTATTTAATTCACAAAATTCAGATGGACTTACTTTCCTGAACATATTTGGTATTTTTAGCAGATACACGTTGAACTGAGGCACAGTATTTTTGAGAGGCCAGTTCTTTCTGAATTCTATTTATAGGCTGGCCTGGAATGCTCACATGATGATACTGTTTGTAATCTTGGGTGTTTTTATTGCCGGTGATGCTATGGCAAAGAGCTTCTCAGTATTTCCATTTCTATTTCTAACTGTATACCTAGTGCCTAACATAAAGCTTGGCTTGGAGATTGAGGATGTGACTCCTCTGCAACTGGAATAAATCTTGTCTTTGTATTTTTGGAAGAGTTATGTGATTGCAGTGACTTGTATACATTTCATTATCACGTTGCTACAACAAATATTAAAACACATGGTAGTTAAAACAAGATCTGAAAAGTATCCATGGAAAATGGTCAAAGAACAGACAGAAAACTGAAACTGCAGTGTTGCAGTTTGTGAATTCGCTCTGGTGCAGTGGAGTTCAATCCAAAATGTTCAAGCCATAAATGATTTTGAGCTCAGTTAGTGAGACTGATAAGAACACTGGCCAAAATTAACGTTGGCAATATTTCAGATTTTTTGTTTCAGTGTTCTTCGGTTTTATTAGGTTCACTTCAGTTCATTAGCATAGTATTTAAAAAAAAAAAACAACCCAAAAAAAGAATCCAACCAAACAATTTCATTTGAGGAGAGTAGAAAAGGAGGAGCAGAAAATAATCAAAAATGTCAGGAAAAGAATACCACTTATGTGTAGTTATAATAAAATACGTCAAGGGAAAAAGGAAAAGAACCTTTTTTTTTTGTTTCAATTTTGTTTTGGTCAGCTGCCTAAAAGAATATTTCTGTCTTCCACCTGATGACCACTGATGGTCATTTTCTTCTATAAGGAAAAAAGAATCTCTTCCACTTCCTGCCTTCACTCCCTCTTTCCTTCCCTCCTGGGTAGAATGTCATACTATTGCCTTTTCTTGACAAGCGGGGTTGCATTTGATTTAGTGTATACAGTGTTATTTTCCTGAGGAATTTTTTTTTTTTTGGGTGCCAGGATTTAGAAAATACTTGATACTTTTTGCTGCACTGTATGGAAAGAGTCTCTATTTCTAACTGCCCAAGAGCCAAGAGTTATGGTTCTCAGTGTAACTAAAGGAATTACCCTAAGTACCTTTTGTGGATTAGTCTAAAAAAGTGCTATTTGGAAAAGCTAGGTTTCTATTGAAAGGTTACCACTTTTATATATCATTATGTTGTGCAGTTAACTTATTTTTGTCTGAGCTTGACAGTAATGTTTGTGCAACTGATGCATTACTAAAGGAAATGTTGTATTGAGCTTTTGAGGTTTGGTTCTATTTGTTAGGGTTAGGTTCCATTGCCTACAAAGAGGTTGTTTAGATTAGGAAAGACACACTAAATATTAAATAATTGCATTTCTGCTTTTCTGTTGACTAGTTACCTACAGGTGTTGCACAGAGGAGAAGGTACATGTGTGTTCAGTAGGACAAGCAAAGAACGTCCATTTTTGTCAGAGGTAGCACAATGTACATGAAATAAAAACAAAATTGCAATCCCAAAATGTAGCCACCCAGTTTATACTATAATAATAGATATGGAAAGCGGTATTTGAAGAAAGCTTTTGTGTGTTTCACTTATCTTGATCTCAGTATTTGGAAAGTGAGGGGTAGAAAAGATAAGATGTTTGTATAATATTCCATTGCAACCTGTTGAGAAGAAAACTGAAAATAAAGCAAATATTTTTAGTCCCTTAGATATGCTGTCTCTAGTCTTGCTTTTTTTCTTCTGGAGTACAATTTCTTGGATGCAGCTTTTGAATTGGATGATGCCACGTAATTTGTTTGCAATATATTTAAATAAAAAAAAGAGTACTGAGTATTGCTTCATGTCCCAAGCTTTAGATTTGGTTGTGCATACAGGTCCAAAGGTAGGAGGATATTTTGCTTTTGAACGATGTGTCAAAACTCAGTACTGTCATTTTGATTTTGGACTTTTGTATCACTTTCTTTTCTAATTGTTGCATGTTTTAATCTGCATCTTCTTCTTCTGAAACAACTGTAAATGGTGTTCTAGTAATGGCATCATCATTTCAAATAACTGAGAGAATCTGACCAAGAGGTTCTGTAGTTAACTTACCAACATTTAATTTAGTTTAAAAACCCAGTGTCTAGCAAAAATATTGATAGCATTTTTAAGACTCAAACTTTTTTTCTACATTGCGTTTCAGGAATTCCTATATGAATGGTACTAGGTGTATAGTTTAGCCAAGGTTTTGTACATGATTTTGTTCCCTTTGGAAGGGATGTGCAAGTTTCCTTAGCCTGTTTTTATAAAGATTTCTGGAAGATTCAATACTCAAAATAATTTTATAGTTCCAGTGAGTTATTTTAAGCTATTTGAAGCACTGATGTTCGTGCTTCAAGTGTTTTGGAGGAAAAGAAGCCAGCGACAACCCACGGACTTGTGACTTTTAGCTTCTTCCACTTAATAAAAGTAACAGACTCAGTAGGCATGAGCCATGTGTCCAACCAAAATCCTTTCTTTCATCCCTGAACATCTTGTGCAGAGTCCTGAAGAGTCTTTGCTTGGTCTGGTATTTCTTGTTTTATAAATGAACAGCAGAAGGGGTGATTATGGGTGTGATGGAATATATTGGCAAGACAGTGTTGCTGCGATTGCTGTTGGAGTGTGGCAGCCACAGAAAGCTGTGGGATGACCTTCAGGTGGGTTGTGGCTGAATGATAAAGGGGCATGTGAAACTCACTGTGAAACACAAAGCTCTGCTGACCTTATGTACGCAGCCGTAGTTTCTGGGCTCTCTATTCCCAGGCAAATCACTTTGGAGTTGTGCTCATTCGAGGGCAACCTCAGCTCATCAAGTGGGTGAAAAATGGCTAGAGACTGACATGGCCTACTGGGAAAACATGTTGGGAAAGAACAGGGAATGAGGGAGGGAGTTTCATATCTCTGTACTGCTGCAAAGTGCTCTTCACTGTTGTGTTTTATTCTGGCCCTCCTGTCTCAAAAAGGTCTGCTGGAACTGGGGAGAGAGAGAGAATGGCAATAAGGGTGGTGAGCTTACAGACCACTTCTACATGAAGAACCAATAATAAAGCAAGAAGTCTTTAGTCTAGAAGAAGACAGCTGGGGAGGGAAAAGGGATGTGGTTAGAGATCTGTACGTCCATGAACAACAGGAGAAAGGATTTACTGCCTGTTGCCTTACAAGAACTGTGGGGCTTTAACTTAAGTTATCAGAAGGTGGATTCAGAGCAAGTACAAAGATATCTCTATAATTAAACTCTGTGCTTTGCCACAGGATGTCAACTTTTCAGAAGTCTGATTAAGGAATGGTTAGGTAAATTAATATATAAAAACCCAGTCATTGAAGGCCATTAAGGTTAAACATACCAGTCAATTCCATCTGTATTTTCTTACTGGCCATGGCTGCTGAGAATGCCTGTGTTTTGCAGCTGCACTAGGCTGCTGCTGGGTTTTCTGCTGTGTTCATCAGATGGCTTGATTAAAGGACCTGATGGCTGTCAGAGGCAGAATCTGCCCTTTCTGTGGTATGGCAGTGGTCTAGCAGTCAGTACAGCTTCACCCCCTCTCCCTGGGTTCCTTGCACATTGATGCTTGCTGTATACGTTCCCTGCATGAAACCAGACCTGGTTTCTGGTTCTGTAAAACTAAGATAATTTTTCAAATAAAGAATGTCAAAGCAAATTAACCTTCCCCCAATCCTCCCATTGCCTTGCATTTTTCTGGCAGAAGCATAGCAGAATGTGAAAGGCTGTGGCATGGAGCTAGGAGCAAGAAGTTCGGGAAGAGCAGAAACTTCTTAAACTGGCTTTGCCTCTTGGGCAATTACAGTGAGGTATTCTTAGAGCAACTGTTGCCAGTGTCTTAGTCTGAAGCTTACTCATTCTGCCTCAAACCTGAAACAGTGTACACACTTGAAACCTTACCTGTTTTTCCTCCTCCCCCATCTCCTGCAGAAATAAAACTATTTCACTGCAGCCTAATTAAAGATACAATCTCTGCTTTCAAAGTTTTCCTTTCTCTGAGATATTCTCAGAAAGAATTTGCTAGCTTAAGTTTCTAAAGTTTTTTTGCTAGCTTCGGGTTTTTAAAATAAAGCAATTCTCACATCCTTTCTGGTCTCTAATGCAAACTGAAATGTGTCATGATTCTTCCCTTTGCAATTCACAGAAGAGTTAGGCAACAGTTCTTCAAGAGTACTGAAGGAATATAGCAAAGTTTGTAAAGAGTTATCCTTTCTGTGCAAAAAGAGTTTTTTTCTGTATTTTCCATTTTTAAAAAAATGTAAATGTTCCTTCATGAACAGCTTGGTATGAATGCAACACAGGAATTTTGCTGTTCTAAGAGACTCTTGGTAGTATTGGACTTCGTAATATCTTGGACTTTTGTTGTATTCTCTGCATTTTAGGTTCACTATGCTTAAGAAGTATAAATTCAAACTGATTGGAAGAGGAGGAGAACTGCAAAACCTCCTTATGTAGAGCTGCAAGGGAAGTGCAACATATGACAGCATGTGTAGAAAGCCAATTTTGATTGAAGGGTTGAATTACAGGACTGTTGATACAAGAACAAAATAAATGGATTCAATTTTTTCACTGTGAAAATTTGGGAAAGCTTTCTGGACAGCAGGAGAATGAGGCAAAATAATTCAAAGTCAATGCTGTTCTGCCTCATGGAAGGCTACTCAATCTCAAAAGACTTTATGGCATTGTTGCCTGTGACAGTTATAGACTATGTGACGTGGAGATTCTTGCTCTCTGTTTTATTGCTTTATTCAGCCAGCTAATGTGTATTGGCAGATGTAAACTCACTCTTTAGCTGTAAGAATAGACACAAATAATTTTCAGGAAATACTGAAAATCCATTTTGGTTCTTAAGTGTCTGATGACATTAATGACTTGTGTACCATTATATTATAACCTCTTTCTAGACTTTCTAAAAGCCATCAATGTCTGTGAGGTCTGAGATTACTTCTTCTACTATCTTGTAAACTGCATTCTTGCTGTGCTTGTAATCCTGTGAGTTCACATTTACTCTTTGAAATCACCATTTCTTATATTGAAAACTGCTTGTAAAACTTAATCAGGAATTTTACTCTTGACCTATACTGTAGTATTGCTGTTGGTTTTCAAATTAATTGAAATTTTTATGGGACAGAGGCCAACTCTTTTGGGTATTGTAAAAATGAAGCCTATTGTAACAAAACAAATAAATTATGCTGCTCTTCTGTTTTTGAATTAAGCACTACACATGCTGGCATGTAGCTGTGGACTCATTCTCCACTGAGGCACTTCAAAGCTGTAACTGTCTTCCCTCTATAGGAGAGTCTCTGTGTAAAGTCAGCAGTAAATCAGCTTTGTCTGTTTTACCCATTTACATTGCTGACTTGCACATGCAAATCTCTTAAGATTTATTCTAATTTGTACCTTATCCCTTCTCAGTCTTACTGAGTATTTTTTCAGTTTGTCTTTAGGCATTTCATTTCCACTGCAGCTGTATTGTCACTTTCTTAGTAATGACTGTGACCATCTGCTTAGAACTAGAGAATTTGCTAGTGTGATGTTAAAAGTAGTACTGTCAAAGCTTGTTCACTGAAAGTCGAGAGGTGAAACCTGGATGCCCAGCCTTGCCTGGTAACTTCACTTGATGAGCACAGTGAATAATATTCTTCACAGAAGACTGCCTGTATTTTTTCTGGGGATGTGGAAAAATTTTGGTCATAAAAGCCATGTATGAAATCCCACTGAAGGTTGCTGAACTGCCACAAATTTTATATTATATTGAATTTTTTTTTCTGTGAAACTACTATATATGGGTTGGTGTGGGAACACATGATCTAAGGATTTTTAGAGGTTTTTTTTTTTATTGACTTCTTTAAAATTGACACAAGTCTGGGATTATAGTAATGGTTCCTGAGTCTCAAGCCTTGCAGATTACAATTTATACATTTATATAGTCATATTTTTATATATTTATATATGTAATGTCCATGTTACTGCTGTGTACCACATCTCTTAAAGGTGATTTTAGCTTTTTGTACAAGTGTGTTGAGGTTGGAGGCCCTCTGGTTGAACGCCCATCTCAACCCCCCCTGCTCAAGCAGGGCTACCTAGAGCAAGTTGAGCAGGAGTCCATACAGCTTTGGAGTATTTCTAAGGAGGGGAGTATACAACCTCTGTGGGCAGCCTGTGCCTGCGCTTGATCACACTCAGAGTGAAAAAATGGAACCTCCTTTGTTTCAATGTGTACCCATTGTCTCTAGTCCTGTTACTGGGCACCACTGAAAAAAGCCTGGCTCCCTCCTCTTTGGACCTTCCCTCAGATATTTATATATCTTAATGAGATTCCCCTTGAGCCTTCTCTTCTCCAGGCTGAACAATGGCAACTTCCTCAATGCCAGCTCTCCTCACAGGAAAAATACTCCAGTTCCTAATACTTAAATTTTTTTTCTTGTGATTTTATTATTCTCCATCATATCAAGCCAGGCTTCTTTAAGAACATGAATTCAACCATTTAGAATTCAATTAGATCTAGCAAAAGAATTTTCTTAATATTGGATTGAAATATCATTTGGATCTTTTAATTTGTTATTTGTTAAGTTGATATATTTCAGTCATAAGATGATCCTTGGTTTTTTTTAGCCCTGCAAAGATGTTAGACTTGTAGTGCTGCTACAAGTCTAAATATTTCCTATTTTGTTGTACAAAAGCAGTGTGTACTTCATTTTTCAGTCCAGGAATACTTAGGGATCTTGGCTTTTTTTTTCCACAGTGCTTATTCTAGTGGTTGGTTAGAAGGGTGGTGTGTTTGTCACTCTAAATTTGTGATTTATCATAAAGCATCTGGCAAGGAGGTGGTTGTCATTTCCACCAAGTACACATTACATACATCCCATAGTGCCTGCTAGAGGGGCCTGGCCTGCAAGCTTTGCTGTAAAAAAAGGAAATGCTTGTGGCTCAAAGTAACATAATATTTATACAAAATGTCACAAATTCACAGCTCACTGGAGAAGGGGAGCCTGTTAAATACTTTTTTTCTCACATCCCTTGTCATGTAAGATGTTCTCTTTTACCTTTCTGGTGTCTCCTAGAACGGCATCTAACCTCTGTCAGAGGTCCTCAGATGAAAAGAAAAACTCTGAGTGCCATAGCAGTTGCCACCCATCTCTGCTGGGAATGATCTATTCTCACATTGAAGAAATGCTCTCAGGTTGTGCCTTTCCATGGTAAATTCAGTAACTTAGTGCTTGATGTCATCTGTCTGTAAAGGTGGTTACCTGGTTAACTGGTAAACTTGGAGCTCACACTGTGAAGAATTTTTCTAGCCTTTGGATTAATTGTGTGTCTCATTTCATGGCACACACTGGGTTGCTTCTTAAGCTTTGCAGAGCTCTGTGGAAAGATTTCTAGAGGTGTCGCTTGCATGAGTGCTGTATAAAAATAAAGTCTCCTCAGTACTTCTAGGTGTTTGTCCTGCACCAGCTCAGGAGATCTTACTCACTATTCATGTAGAGTTGATTTGAGCTGACATTCTTGGTATATTGTTCCACACAATAAACCTTATTCATCCCATGAATCACCATCATCATCATCCTTCTCTGTATTATGTCCACTTTCTGGTAAACGGTAGCAGTTGTTAATGCTATCTGTTAAAGCAAATAATGTCATCTCAAAGTTACCAAAACAGCTGGTGTTGCAGCCAGCTGAGATGGACTTTTTTTTTGCAAAATGCCTTTGGTGAATTTGCTGTGCTGAAGTGTATTGTCATCAAACCTAAGTTTTAATTTTAATTACAAATTAATGAATGGTGTTTTCCTTCTGATAGGATCATTTAATATTCATGTCAGTAAAAACACATGCTAGGATGAAACAAAACCAGTAATTTGTGAGTTTTGCTGAATCTCAGATAACTTTTTCATACTGCAGTTGTTTGAAGAATGCTACATAGGGTTGCAGAGCTGTGTGAAAGGATGAAGTGTCAAACCCAATTATCATCTCTCTTGAAATCTCATTAGTAAAATAAAGTAGATGACAATTAAATGGTAGTTTTCCCTGTTATGACAAAGGAATGTTACAGTGAAACCTGGGGGGTTCTTGTCTGTTGTCCAGTCAGAATACATGGTCAGGACTGGTGCACGTGCAGTAACTTCTCAAAAATATCCTTGTCCTGACTGAGTATGAAAAATATGCTTATCTTGCATTGGTAAGAGTGGAGTTTTTTCTTTTTTTCCATTTGTTGAGGAAAGTAAGGTGTTACAACCAACGTTCAGATCCAGTTACTTGATTTACACCTACCCTTTAGTTCTTTCTGGTACACAGTCTTTCCACTGATGAGAGATCTTCTGTCTTCTGCCTTGTCAGTGAAGCTGTTAATTGCTCTGTTTATGTCCATTCAGCAAATTGTAATGCCTGCGTTTTGAACTAGCAAACTAACAAAGTTCTATTTAATTTATGAAAGGCTGCATTGCTTATAAAATTTTTTTCACATACCCTTGGGAGTCATCTGTCTTGGATTAAGTACTGTATATAGTGATAAAATAGCAATATATTTTTCAAAAGCTTTGAGCGCTACTTCCACAGGGGTTTATCTTCACTGGTGTTTTTATGGTTCTTACAAGCAGCATTTCTGAAGGAATGCTAAAGGAGTAGTAGTGTTGGAAGGGGACATTTTCCATTGACGTGGGAAACTTAAGATGTAGTTAATAGGTGTCAGTAGCCAACTCCAGGGATGGGCTGGGTGTGAGAGTCTCCACAGTTTGTGCACAGAGTTGAAATGCCAGTTAATGCTTAGGGTGTTTTCTCCTCCAGGGCACTGGTAATAAATGCAACAGGATAAGAATAACAGGTGCCTAATAAATGCCACTGCAATTTTATTAACACTCCTAGAATATGTTTCCACATACTTTCCAGACCTGTAGCATGTTTGCTCTGACAGCAGTTTCATTGCATTCAGGCTAAGAATCATTCGTTTGGAGACTACCCTTGAGGGCTAATAGATCTTGGGTTCTGAGATCAGATTCTTTTTCCCCTCCCTCATTTGCTTGTCCTGATTAGTTAAACCTGATTAGGTGGTAAAAATCTACTTGTTTAGATTCTTGCACTTTCAGTTTTATTGAAAAGGAGGGGAAAAGAATTGATTTTAAAAGGGACAGGACTACTTGGTAATCTACCTGGGAACATTAGGTAGACTTTGATTCCTTTGCCTCTTTGTCATGAGGCTATAGCTGGATGTTCGTAAGAACAAGCTTGTTATCCTTGTGGTTATACTATACTTGTAATTGGTGTAGCAGGTTTTCATTACAATAACTAGAGTCTTGGATAAGTTTTGAATTAGTATGATTAAAGACTTGGTGAAAATAGATCATTTAACTTGGGGGGTTCTAGATGGGGTCTCAGCAGGATTGTGTTAAAGCTCTTGAATCTCAGAGCAGAGTGACAATTTTAGTTACTTTTTGCCTTTTCAGTGAAACTAAACAAATTAACTGAAACAGGTTGTTAAAACCCCAGTTTATTTTATGTGTGAGAGTATTCGGATTTTAGTTTTTTTAGTGAGTTTTCTAGCAGAGTAACATTAATCTTTCTGCTGATGGGTGGTGACTGGTCTCTTAAGGCAGTTGCTGTTTGCAAAGTGATGTGCAGTTGCATGCAGGGCAGGTATCAGTCCTTTTTCGGGCTGTCAATAGAACTTGTTTTTACATGACATCAAGGCCTCTGTGTAAAGGTTAGAAACACTTGAACTTCACATCAACAAATTGTTGGCATTGGAATAATAATGCCTTGGGCAGTAAAAATACTCAGAATTTGGGAGTGAAGGTAAGTTAGCAACTAATGATGTTCCTGGACAGCTGTCACTTTGTCTTCCATCTTGTAAATGTCAGAATATTATGCCTTTCACTTACTTTAATGAGCTTGGGTTGGTTTCATAACCCAGTTTGTTTCCTTGCTGTAGTGACTGAACTTCAGTAGAACCCTGTTATGGTGAAATATCCAGGCGTCTTTGTTTCCTTTGTGTCATGGAGGTCACTCTGCTACTGTAATGTCTGTTTTGTTTAACTTGCACTGCAGTATTTGTCGTTCTGATTTGTGTCTGACTTTCCTCTCTTTGCATGTGGTAGGTTTCCGTAAAGCGTGTGAGAACAACTTATTATTAGAGTATGTGTCTGTTTCTCATGGTGTTTCTGATCACAATCAGCTACCACCTTATTATGCAGGCTCTTGCTCAAATTGCTTTACTTGTTAAAATGTTTGGGGTTTTTTTGCTGTTCTTCAAAGGATTGTTTTGTCTATAGAACAGGCTTTTGCTGGGTAGGAGGATTAAAAAGGGCATGTGCTGCTCATCTTATGCAAGAATATAAAATAACTAATTATTATATTTGTGTATATATGTGTGCTCACACAGCATATAAAGTAACTGTTCCAAGAATCGCAGTAAGGAATTGTGATGTCAGCTATACAGGAGGTACCACCAGACAAGCACAAAGGTGGTTTGCTGTTCCCTTTAAGGGCACTGCCCCTGCCATTTACTTTACTCTGTGTTTAGAAAATTAATGGGAGAAATGGGCAAATAAATGTCCTTTTTCTGTGTTTTTTGTAGAGAAAGTGGTGTACTACCAGTAGTTTGCAGTGTATAATCACCTGAAACTGCTGCTGTGGCAGACTGTGATCTTTATCTAGGTAGCTTAGTACAGTGTTCATCAATAATATAAAGCCATGCTTTTTAAGGTGCTTGGTATCAAGCCTGCAGGTAACAGCCTGCAGTGATAAACCAGGAGACAAGGAAAGGTCCTAGAGCTGCATGACCTTACTGTGAAAGATAGGAGAAACACGATCTCTCTGCTTCTACATAATTTACACTGTTTGCAGTTAGGAGTGCTGAGTGCTTGCTGTCTCTGCTGCTGCCACTGTGGAAGCTGCACACACATGGATAAACAAACAGTGCAGTTACTTCTGTCCTGGATAGTGAGGCACACTCCTTACGACGATCCTTCCACAGGTTTGCTCCCTTGCAGTCTGCCATTGAGTAAGGCAAACACACAGTGCTGCTGACAGGCTCAGCCTGAGCTCTAAGGCAGCCTGATTTTAAAAAACTAAACCAAATTTAAAAGCACTCAAAAATACTATAATACTTATTTTGAACAGCTGGTCTTTAGACTCCAGAGATGCTGGAGCAGTGAAATGTAAGAAATATTATTTTTATCAGGATGATCTTTGCAATTTGATCATCTTTATGCTTACAGGGAAGACTGTTTTATATGACAAGTTGAAAAAAGACCTGAAGACTTTTCTCCATTTTCTTGTATATTAAGAATTGCTTGTAATAGTTCTTTTGACCAGTCATCCTGAAGAGTATGTCAATGACTGTGTAACCACTAAATGTAAACAATTATATATTTGGGAAATCAGTCAGTACCGTGAATTTGCTGTGGTTGCACATGTGATGAGAGCAACAAGTTTTTTTCAAATGCAGTGTCTTAAATGTCGACTTTCGGTGTAGTCAACTTACAAGAGCTGCAAACTCATCTGGTTCATTCATTCATAGATACTATGTGTGGTTATTTAAAGTAGCTGGTTATGGTTGCTTCATCTTGATTAATGTGAGAAAGTATAGGGAAAAAAAAACCCAAATACTCTCCAAAATGTGAAATAATTATAGTACAATTGTGACCTACTTGGCTGCTTAGAACAGTTGAATTGGAGATGAATTGGGCTGTGTGCACGTTCCAAAGAATCTAAGACCTGTTTTTCATAGACACTTTGTTCCTCTGTGTCCTTTAATGTGGAGTACCTAGTTTTACGCTTACCTTCTCATTTTATAATGTACCTTGTCCCTATTGAAGGTGACTTTCTTGACTGAGGGTTGGGGGTGGCTGGGGTGATGAAGCTTCATTACATGAAATGTAGAGAAAAAATTGTTCTTTCAAGGTTTTTTTTGATGTATAAAATGTCTTTCCTTCTGATGGAAGGAAGGACATTTGATTGAGAATACTGACTAAAATCACTAAGGGACAAAAAAATGTCTTGATTTGAAAGTTACAAAGTCTTCAAGATGACATCACATCCTTCTGGATGCTCATAGTGCAGAAGTGTCTTCTGTTGCTTCCTATTGCATGGGACTAGTTTTCTAGTCAGAATATGCAATGTCATCTTGTATCAACTTTTTGTATGACAAAAGGAGACTCCTATGAAAGAGATTATAGATAGTTAAAAAAATGAAGAAAGAACCTTTGCTGCTGTTAAACTACTAGGAAAATGCACTCCTCTCATGGTGTGCTGTCACTGGCAATGGGCTGAGGTGCTAGAGAGAAAATGTAAGTGCACTCAGGAAGACTTCTCATTCATGTGCTGCCATAGAACATGAGAACTGACATTTTGTGAGTCACTTCTCTTAGCAAATGTGGGAAGTATTGAGTTTAGTTTCAGCAAGAGATAACAGAATAAAAAGTTGACATTAGCACAAACCTTTCTGTAACCTATCTTTCTTTATCTAGCTTAAAGTTTGAGGTAGCTAAGCACTGAGATCTTGATGTGTGTTAGCCAAGCAGGGCAGGAGAGGCTTAGTACTGTTGAGAAACAAAAAGTCTGAGTAGATACCCACAGAAAATACACTGCTCAGTAAAGTTAGAAAATCATTCTGGTGATACTTTACTAAAGTCATGAAGGCTTAAGGACAAAGGCAGGAGGAAGTCCAGAAGTTCAGTGGGCTTTGTGGTCATGAAATTAATATTTTTCCTTTGAACTGTGAGAATATTTTTCAGACTCTTGGTTGTATTTGCTTGGGTTTTGAATTCCAGGCATGTTAAAAATGTCAGTCTTCAGTCTGAGTGTACAGATTGAAGATGCCCATCAGGTTAAACCAAAACCTGCTGTTGTGCAGATGCATTACAAGGTTAGGTAACTTTGATAATTTCCTGAAGTACATACTAGCTGTCTGCTTTAGAGAAGATTTTGTTGTCACTCAAAAGACATACCTGTATCTTGTCATTGACACCATGGATGACTAGACATGGAATTAAAAATTCATGGAAATAAGCATTTTAGTTGCTGTATCTCTGATCTGATGTCCATTCATGTGTTTTGTATGTGTCTGCCTCTCCAGCCCCAGCTGAGACGCTGAATGACCACATTTGTATTGTCACTGTTTGGTAAAAATTGAGACAGCTTCAATTATCTGTGAAGCTGAAAAATGCTGGAAATGGAAAGAAGTAAGGAAGCACATATTTTTAAAAGAAAGACAGCAAATCAAACAAAAAAATATATGTCAAAAATTGGTTAGGCTAATGCAGGATTTTATAGCACATCTTTAAGCTGCCACAGATGTGATTTCTGGTAAACGGTAAACAGTTCTTTAGTTATTAGTTTGAGTCCTTTGATTGAAGTATTTTGGAGTGTTTCCATCTGAATCACTGCCAGAATGATGGTTACACTGAGTTGATTAGCTGATATATCCAAATAGCTTAAAAATCTATCCTGTGAGTTAATATAGCTGACTTATTCCAGAGGCCTTTGATCATATTGCTGTTGGTGATGCAGAGAGTTGCTGAAGTAGGTATTAAGAATTTGGAGCACTTGGATGTGACATATGGTAGGAAGCTACAGCTCCTTGTGCTTTGAAATCCCAGAGATCAATGATGCTACTGGGAAGCTCTGCCATCCACCAGGGATTTAAAAAGTGACTATTATGCTTTTCTTGGAAATAGACATCAAAGTAAAGCTAGAGGAGACTTCCAAAAAGGTAGTGGCTTACACTGCTTAAGTAAATATCTTAAGAATCATGTGTCAAACCATTTGTTTACTTCAGTGTTGTTCTGTACCTTTTCTAATTAGGGCTTATAAGAATGATCCCAGGAAGAAAAAGCGGTTGGTGAACTTTCTGTTGGATTTTACTTCCAAATAAACTGTTTAGGACTTCTGCTGAATCTGTACAGCAGTCTATCAGGAATTCTCTAGTAAAGCTGATATAATCCTAAATTATTTTTCAAGGTATGAGTGTATTTAAAAGCTGTCCAAAAAGCTTTGGATGACTTCTTTCAATAGGAACTTCTCTTGGAAGTTTAGAGGTAGTCCTGGGTCTCTGTCTAGACAAGCTGATAACATTGTAATTGCATCACATCTGAAAATGGATTAAAATGGTAATATTCAGGGTAGAGCTAAATGTATTTTTCAGATAGATAAGAGTGCATTCTGCACAAGTTCTAAGCCACCTGTACATGAGCTAGCCATGGACTGAGCTATGTAGCCACCACTAATGAAAGGGTAAAGCTCCAGCGAGTGGTTTGGCTGGAGGCAAACGATGTTTGCATTACACCAGTCCTGTGTCCCAGCTCTGTAACTTCTGTTTCAGGCAGATGTGTCATCTGAGGTACGAGCTGAGAGTAGGCAGAAAAGATTGTGTAAGATGTGTTTGTGGATTTGCGTCCCTTCAGAGTTTTTTGCTGAGCCCTTGTATTGTGGGTTGCTAAGAAAACTGCTCAAAGTACTTTGTGTCTTCCCTGCCCTCCTCCCAACTTGGTGGGGTTGGTATGTACAGACTGGTGGATGAAGGCATGGCTTGGTCCCAGGTGTTTCTGCACTGAGAGTGCAGAAATATATATTTGATATGTTTGAATTTTGTGTAGTGTGTCTGTTGCTATACCTTTCATCTGTGTCCTTATCTTATAAACCTTACTGCATTCTCTGCTTGTGTTGTTTGTCTATAGACCTTTCTCATTGTATTTTTTCCTCTTCATCCACATTTTCTTTCTTTCCTTCATCCATGCTTTATTTTCCCTTGATGTGAAGAGCAAGTGGAAATTTCTTATTTCCATATATAATTTAAACATATGCCTAAGGTTGTAGTTTTGAATGGCCTAAGTCAGTCTAGCTCTGCATTGTATGTTCATCTCCTCTCTTGCATTGGCATCAGGGAGCACAGGGCTGCACAGTGAGACAGGGCAGCAATCTCACTTGAAACCAATCCCACCAGAAAAACCCAAGGTGATTTAAATTATAATGTGGCCATATACCTGCCAGCAAAAGCACAAAAGCATTTAAGGACAATTTGAACTACTCTGAGCTGTTGTCTTTAGACTGGGGGTTTGTCATCCCTGTGTTATTTCTGATAGCGCTCAGAGTTGGGTGTGAATGGCGATGGTGGTTTTGCATTGGTTTCTTATGTGCTGTGTGTGGGCTTTCTGTGACCAGGGAGAACACAGCCTACACAGGTTTCTTTTTCTTCACTTCTGTAATCTCTGCAAGAAACATTTGCTTGACTCTTACCTTGGGCTTGCTTGTGTAGCACTGCTGAACTCAGTGGGGCTTTGCCCTGGCACCTTGGTCAGCCAGTTTGCAGGCTTGGTTTGTTTGCCACCAGAGATGGGCTGTGTTTCATCTTTTATAACAAAACAGATACTTGTCTTTCTCCTGGAACACAACTCAGTTAGATTTTTATATCTATAAGGAATCTGGCACTTTCTTTTTAATGTGGGACAGTATTAGTAATTAAGTTATTACTGGTTAAAAATATGTGGTGTCTCATTTAAATATCTTCTGATCTGATTACTCTTAAATACATTGTGGATTTAAAAAAAGTTCAAATTATAATAATGATGTACACTGATTTTGTTTCTTTTTTTTTTTTATTTGTTCCCTTCTCTTTATGTGAATGGTGTATTCATGCTTCTCATCACTGTTGCTGGGTTTATTGCCAATCATCTAGAAAACCACCAAAGGTAAGTGTTTTGTCTCTTTTTACATTTGTGTCTGCTTGAAAATATTGAGCACTGCAGAAGTATTGGGCATATTGCTGTAGTATGTGAACAACACAGCTTCAAAAAGGGAAAGCATTAAAAAAAATCTGTTTTTCAAACTTCCAAGACAAAAGCTTCAAAGAAGAATATATTTTAATCCAACTGACATGCAAGCAAGGGGCGTGGCTTGTTAAAGCTGTGACCAGGACAAGCCAAAATTTTAATGCAGTCGTAAAAACATTTGAAAGACCGAGTAAGTAGTGTGTGTAAAACATTTCATTACAAACAGTTCTGTTTAAAAGTTCAAATACTATTTTTAAAAGGCAACAAAAAACATCTAGTAATAAATAAACCATTTTTGTTTGCACTTCACAATAGTCAGGAATTAGTAATTAGTGTAAAAGTTGCCAAAGTGCACCAGAATTCACATAGAAAAGATTGTCTGTGTTGTTTGTACTGCAGGGGAAGGGTAGGAGAACAAATGATATGTACCTGTTGGGACATTTAATAAATTCTTCTATCAGTTGATATGCATAATAAAAGAGAGTTTGATCATTGTTAAACAGTTTTTTAAAAGGAAGAAAACTCTCCTTCTTTCTGTTGTTGTAATTCCTCCACAAACCATTGTTTTTACAAGAGCCTTCATTTTCTGTAGTGTATCATTTGTGTTCCGTTATAGGCAGATAAAGTTATTCTGGACATTATGTAAAAGCTTACGTATGGCCTTGTGTTTCCTTGACAAAACCAGAACAGCTGCAGGCTTGTGCGTAAATGTCACATTATTGTTGGGTATAGTCGGATGGTCATTAATATCCTTAAGCTATAGTGCTGAAACTTATGATGTTATGTGAAATATTTACCAGATTGAGACAGAAAAAGGTTAGTACCAGCTGTGGAAAACTGGCATTGCTGAGTTTGTAAAGATGTGGTATGAGATTTCTTGATTTGTATAGTTTTTAGGGTACTGCACATAGTTGATTTTAAAATAAAAAAAAATTAAAATTTTGTAAATATTGGAAGTCTCTTTACCTTTAATGGGCTACTTTATCATCAGTCATGGATAAATTGTTTTCCCAAATCAACTTGGTAGCTCAGAAGCTGTGATAGAAAAAAATATATAAGGATATTGGAATGCTATTTTGCTTTATATTTTGCTATTTCTGCAAACGTTCCATTTAAGTGTAATTTTGTGGCAAAGGTAAAACAGTTGTTCTGAGCTGAGATCTGTGAGCTGTGTCCCAGGGTCCCTTCAGATTTTCTCTCCACTCTTTCTCAGCCCTGTCCCAGCTCTTGTGTTTGTCATAGTGACCAACTTTTTTTTTTTCAGTTTTTTAATTGCTTCCATGGACATTAAGCTGACTGGTGTAGACTCTGTCTGCCATTTACTTGTGTATCTCCTGTATTACTTATCTCCATCAGCAGTTGTAAGAGGGATGTAGGAACAGCTGCCTGGCGAATGAAAATCTTCCCTTCCTCAGTTCTCCCTTCCTTTCCTATTTAGGAACCAGGTAGCCCCATAAGTCACCCAACCTGTCAGACTGACTGTGGCTCAATGAAAGCAAAATGTGATTGATTGGCCATCTCTTGGTCAGACAGAAATGGTTATTGAACATTGGCCATACATTTGGAATATTTTATGCACAGACAATGTGTTAGGGATTATGTTCAATCTGGGTAATGCATTGCTAAATGCTGGAAACCCCAGACTCTGCCTGGCCTATACTGAGGATTAGACTTCATAAGAATAAGGAATGTGAAATTAAACTCCTTTTGAAACTAATTATGTAATTTGGCTTAAACTGGCAGGCAGTTAATATTGGGTATGGTGCTTATTACCTATAACTAGTTTCCATAAGTATACTTACATGCAAAAACCCTTAAAATTATTATTTCTGCAAGCCATTGATTGGGAACCTTAATGAAAACACATTGTGCAGAATGTTGTTTTGGCTTTTTAAAATGTGAGCACCTATTTGGCTCTCTTTTTAGATTCTGTGATGCATTACTGCAGCAGTAGGCACAATGGCTCCTCTAGCTTAAAATCTAATTAAAATCTGCAATTTCATTTTAAAGCCACAGGTACAGATGAATTTGAGGCAAAATTCCAGAGTTTTCACTGACACATGTGATGGATGCATGGACCTGCATTCCAATTGGCCTTATTGAAGAAGCCATAACTTCTAGTTGTCTCCTTAGCAAAATAACCATCAGCTCTCTTACACTGCTGTAGGTGTTTGCTGAAGCAATCAAAGCCCCATATCTTTTATTTTTCTTAAATGTTGTGGTCACCAGAACAAATATTTTGTACCATTTCTAAGAGTTGCTAACACTCCAAGTATAGTTCTCTATGAGCTAGAAATGACCTGCATAACTTACTTCATTCAGGCTAATGTGCACATTACAATGACTCTGGCTATAATAGTACCAGGATCCAGCACTTCCCAGCTAGCTCTTTCTCATAAATTTCCATTTTTATATGATTGTGTTGAATGTACCCAGTTCATCCCTTCATTCAAAATCTTTGCTTTGTAACCTACTGCCCTAGTGGGGCAGGTTTCTGACAGCTTCCTTTTACTTAGCTTTCTCTTTTAGATGCTAGGATGAAGTACAAGATACAGAATCTTGCAGAAAATAAGAAAATTTTAAAGGCTTGTTTGTTAATTCCCTCTGTTGTTTAAAAGCCCAGAACACTATTAATGAAAATAAAGAATACTATTAAACACCTTCCAAAATGTAGTTAAAAACTAATTCATATAAGGTGCTTGAAGTATAAAAAGTTCTGTTTGTGTCACAGGTATCATTGTTCAAATACATTTCAATAGTTTTGATATAGTTGGTAGATAGACTTCTGGTACAAATTGGTAAAGATTTTTGCTTTTTCAGTGCCTGATAATGCCCAGTTTGAATATTGGCCATTGAGTCTGAGACTTGAACATTAACAGGATTTCTCATGGCTTTGATAGTCGTATTTACAAGCGAGTTAATACTCTTTTCAGGAAAATGGATTCTGGGGAGAAAAAATTATTAAGAGAAAAATAATTATTCTGCACAATTCTATCAGAAAAAAGTGTAATACCCACCATTTCCATTTTAAGGAAGAATAATCAGTGAAGAGAGGAGAAAGAATGGAGCACATTAGATAATATTTAGAATACTTAGTTGTTTCTTCATGGCATATGTTCTGTGTCTTAACCTCAAGTATGCTTCCATGCTCAACCTGGGATTGCTTGTCCTGCTGTTCCTGCACTGGGCATCAGAAAAATATAAAATAGTTATCTTTTTTTATCATCTTTTCTGTATAAGGGTTACTCTTTTGGTAGAATGCTGTCCTACAGATATTCCCCATAAAATGCCTTCCTGATGTACATGTTGAAGAGCCTTGCTGATTGGGACCATGTGTCTTGCTCCTGTGTGCCTTATTTTTACTCTGTTAATTCCTGTGTTTGCAATCTGTCTTCCCAAAGGTCTCAGTTGTCCATAAAATTGTTTTGGTTGGGTGAATCCTTAAGGTATGGTTGCTGGGATTGTTCAAGGTTGCTGTTTTGTCATCAGTAATCAAAGCAATGTTTAAGTGTTTGCCTGCCTGTTTTAATGGAGAGGGGAGTTTTGCTGCAGCTGCTCTGCATGTTTTGCAGATAGTGCATGCTCCAGCAGTTTCTGCCTTTTTGCCTGACACTTTTTTTTTTAAAGTAATCTTGTTATTTCTGTTAGAAGGATTTGGCAATTTTCCAGAACAGAATTTATAAATAGACCAAATCCATGCCCCGGCTTTTTTATGTTTATTATGGAAACAAACTAAAATGCTATATTTACATTTGTTTTATCTGAAGGCAGAATTTTTCTCTTCCTATTGCATAATCATTTTTGACCTTTTGAAAACCAGTCTGACAAATTTTTACCATTTTAAAAACATCCCAATAAAATCTGCTTTTCTAGAAGAAACACTTGGCTGCAAGCCCATATTTTAGTTTTAAGAGTCTCTTTGCAAGATCAGTGTTTAAATTATAAGTCATTGAATGATCGTCTCATCATTTTCCATGTTAACCAAGGGGAAAATATGTAGGACAATAGATTAAATTGGCCTATAGCAGTGCTGTATTGACATTTAAGTCATTACACATAAGCATGTATAGCCGGGTAACTGGTCTGTGTGATCCACTGCAGAAAACACTTCGTTTTAAGGAGGGAAGAATGGTCAGTTTTGGAGCCTTACAGTAGGGTCTGGGGTTTTTTCTGTAATTTAATTGCTTGCCATTTGATCATCAGAGAGACTAGGTATTGTTAGCAAGTCCCGTGACAAAAATTTCCATACAATTTGAATATGAGGAGAGAAACAGTAGTTCTTGGACGATAGAAGTTAGGGTTTGTGTTCTTACTGATGACATGGTTTTATGCCTAGATTTGATGATCAAATGCACAAAAGGTAATTTAAAATGCCCCCAACTGATGTGAACATCTGAAGACAAGGTGGAGTAACTGCTGCATTTTGCTTGCAGTTCAGTGGCCAAACGACATCTTTGACTCAGTCACATCAGGGATCATCCTGATTCATGATGATGTCTGATTCTATTTGTGCTGCAGTGACTCAGGCCTCCCTGTTAGATTATTATTATGGTTTGTTTGGTTTTTCTTCAGAAGGGAATTCCAGAACTCTTCACTCTTACAGACTAAGTGTTGTCTCAATATTAAGTCTTCTCTAAGGCTATTTGATGTGTTTTGCTTTAAGCTGGAGGAAAGGGAAGGAGGTGGGGTTGTTGTGCTAACCTGGTGTTACCTTCTGTAATATTTGCAGCAATAGATGTTTTGGGAAGGGTTAGATTGCAGCATATCTGTAGATTATGTTGTGTAGTAACTCTGAATAGCTAGGACTTCAAGATGTCCTTCATCCCCAAAAGCCAAACGAAAATGATCCATCTTCATCCTCACGTCAGGATTTGTCTCTAGGGGATTTGCATATTTCAGCTAACAGAGCCGTGGCTCTTGCTCTACACTGATATGCATGGTTTGTTCCACAAAGGAGATCACCTGTTAGATGACCAGGAAAAGACAATCTTTGGCAAAGTTTTACTAAAAAGGTGGTTTGAGATTTTCCCCACCTCTTGTGCTTCCCCCCAAAAAACCCAAACCAAATAAGAAAACCAGAATCTACAGTGTTAACTCATCCACAGTCAGTTTATCATGGCAAAATGTGGAAAATACACTGTAGCTTAAGGTGTGTTTGTAGCAACCTAAACCTTCAAAAAAAAAAGTTAAATGTCTGTCATGATGTTCTGGAATGTGCAGGAAGATAAACTTGGATCAAATCCCAGAGTGTTAAGTGGTTTTACAGGACACTGTTCCAGGTTTGCGAGCCCTTTGAGCACAGTATTGAATCTCATTCAATTTCTCGCTGGTTCTCTTGACTGAAGTACTATTAAGTCTTTTCATTAGAGCAGGCTCTGATAGCTTGTTTCTCTAATAGAACTACATATTCTATTCGTAGTTTCTGGGCTTCCTCTATCGAGATGCAGTACTGTGCTCTTTGTTTAGATGGATAATCGAATACTATTTATTTGCTCCTTAAGGCTTGTGAGTAGTAATGCTCTTCTGAGTATCAGAAATGCATCCCACGGTAAAACTTGTGTGTATTGTGCTCATGTCTGCTAAATAGTCAAATTCTCAGTCCTTGTGCTGCTGTTTGCTGAATTCACCAAATTCTGAGTCCTTGTGCTGCTGTTCTGTTACCATTAGCAGAAACATTTGTCACTCTTGGTGCCTGGAGAAGAGTGGAGTTAATTATTAGGTTTTGTCTGTGTTTTGTAATCTGTATTAGGGGATGGAGTAAGGAGTAATCTGTATAGTGTATCATACAGGTAGAAAAGAAGTATTGAGCTTTGTAACTCTCATGATTACACAAAAGTATTTCTGCCCATTATGCCTTTTTACAGTTCTGATTTAGGATCTGCAGAAATAGTAGAGCCCAATTATACTGTCATGGATATGTACTGCTTTAAAACAAAAGTCTTATAGCCAAGGTTCCTAATTTGGTTTTTTTATGTGCTTCTACAGGTGTTTGCCTTTGATCACTGCTTCTGGTCCATGGATGAATCAAACACCACAAAATATGCAGGTAAACTATTTTCTATACGTTGGACAGTGTAAATAATTTGAGAACATGTGGGAGTTTGGCCTTTGTTTTGTGAAGTTGGTTTGGGGTTGGGTTTTTTTTTTTTCATTTTACACTGTGATGCTCAAGTGACTTCTTCATAGAGGCAGACTTATCATTTTTACAGGGATTGAGTCATCTGGGTACTAGCTCCTCAGCTGAGAAGGAATGCAAGTTTTAAGGTGCCTGGGACACCGTTCAGGAGGGATGCTTTTACATCTGAGCTATAACTTTTTTAATCACCTGGAAGTGCCTTTTGTCATTTCTGTCACTTAAACTTTCATTTCTGCATCAGCAATTACTTCTGACTGATGCTAGTGATGAATGTGCATGTCTTCAGTGCTCTGCATCTCTGTGCATGAGAGGGGAATAAAGCATGTTCTCCTCAGACAGTGTGGTTATCTCAGGTCTTTCAAGTGATTCATAGTCTGACTGTTCAGAACCCTAATGTGTTTTGAGTGATCAGCTTTATTACTCCTTCCTCCCAAAAGCTGGATAATCCAAGTAAGATTGTAATCCTAGCAGTTTTCTCATAACTGGATTTGTCTATTAGTATATTAATGTTTTATAAGAGGACTTGTTTTGGTAGAGAGAGCTCTGAACACTGGGATTTCAAGGCTGTGGTCCATGGAAAGGAAAAAACCCCAAGCATTCAGTTTGGATATTCATATTATGAAATTTTGTGGCTCATAAGAGATTTTGAAAGATTGTAGGCTTCATTACCTCAAAGTTTATGATCAGTGATCTCATAAATGAGCTGCCATATATGTGTGTTAAAAATATATCTCTGACTACTGTAGGCTCTGGTATGAAATCTCAAATCTTAAGGACTGCACTATATTTCTTAATTGGCTGAGCAAAGAAAGGCTTCTTCAGGAAAAAAAGTTTTTCACTTGTTCAGCCTTCAAGAGCTGTGTTTGCACTGAACAGATGCACTGCACAGTATTTGTAGCTCAGGCTGGCAGAGCCATTGGAGCCCACAGCACCTTCTTATGTGCCTGCACACCCCTGTTTCCTTTAAAAGGAAGAAGGTGGTGGTGTGCACCCATATCTTGGCCCCATGTGCACGTGGGAGCTACACCTGTTGGGTACACCGTGGCACTAACCCACAGCAGAGACGGGATGGACCCGAAAAACACTCCTAACCAGTTAAACTTGTTTAACAGTTAAACTGTCTTGGTTTAACCCATCTCCAGGTGAATTCAGTGGGATTCTAGATCTATTTATTTTTCATTTGAGTGAAAGCTAGATCTCTCTAGTGTGTTTCAGAAGTTGTAATTGGATTTGTCTTATCTAAGAAATGAAGTTTTATTATCTGTATGTAGATTAACCTTTTGTTGGACTGGTTTCTAGAAAATGGTGCCTTGCATCTCTTGTTTTCTTACTGGCTAGAAAGTTATGAGGTTTTTTTGCCTATTCCAGTTAATATTCCTGCCTGGAAAAAAAAAAAACAAAACAAAACTGATTTTTGGCATTGGGCTTTTTCCTTGTTTTGTTGGGGGCAGGGGGGTTGTTTTGTTGGAGTTTTTTTCTTGGTGGAAGGCTGTGTGGGAGACTTTCGTGGTGGTTTTTTTTCTTTTCAGAAATATGCTAAGAATGTGAGCTTAAAGACTTGCGTGTAAAAAACAATGGTTTCACTGTTTTTGTTGTTGTTGTGCTTGTTGTATGGTCTTGAGGCTATCTTGTTACTGCCAGCCCTTATGTTCTAGAACATAATGAATTTGATACAATATCGAAACTAAACTAATTAAAAATCAAACCCAGAGTGTTTCAGGCCTAAGTTACTGGGCTGTTCACCTGCTTGGGCATGAGCTGATGCTATCCTATACAACAGTAGCGTTTCTTGGTTTAGGTCCAAAAACCAAATGATGACGTGGTAATATTTTAGGCTTTATATATTGTTGATATTAATGCTCCTTAAGTCTGTTTTCACAGCTTGGCCTCAATGTGCATATGTGTTAACAAAAAAAAAAAATTATGGTAACTGGATTTGGTTGGGATTTCTGATAACTTCTTTGGCTTATAGAACAAACCTCCATTGTCCTAGGCACCTTGTAAATAACCATCTTGTCTTGCATCCAGAGACTGTTAATGCTGTAACTGTCTTTGTTACATCTAATCTTAGAGTCCAAACAAGTCATCTGACCACCTGACTTTTGGAGCTAAACTGGTATCTCTTGGATGCTGGACTACAGAAGGAATGCTCATCTGGAAGCTAGGTGCCTTAAACACTCCCTGCCCAAAGTAGCTCTCTGTGGATGTGTAAATTTAATGTCATTGCCAGGAGCAGGGATGAGTTGCACAATTAAAAGGAAATGTGTAAAGCTTGAAAGCTAAGTCCAGACTGCTTGAAAATGTAAGTTGTGTGTGAGCTTTAAGCTGATGTAAAATTCTTAGAAAAGGCATGTGCGACAAATTTAGTTCCTTGAAAAACTCTTTTACCTGTATCACAGAAATGCAGTGGAAGATGAAAGGTTCAACAAGTACTAGGCTACCCTATCAGCATTGCTCTCTGTGCAAAACCAAATGTGCTCATCTTGCATTGTGTTGAATGGATATGTAGTTGTGTATATCACACTGTGTTAAAGATTTAGCTGATTGACAGGTGGGTTATGAGGACACACAGAATGGTGTGCACCACAGACAACATACGTGGATAACTCTTCCTTGCTGTTATTTTTTTAATGTCCACAAACCCAAAGTTTGTCCACTCCTGGAAATGCACATTTATTACAGGATCTTTAAAACTATCACACATGATCAGACTGATTTTATTTCTCACTTTATTGATCAATCTATGCTACTATCAGCACTTACTAGTATTGTTTGCTCAAGAGTGAGATTCCTGTCTGGATAAACTTAATTGCATGGGTAATTGAAAACAATTGTCAAGCTCTGGGGGTGTAGGGCTGACCCTGAAATGGTATTAGCCATCTTTTTTATGAGAGATCTTCAACTTATTTGGCTGAACATAAGGCTTATTTTTTTGTACTAATTTTCTTTCTGTACTCATGTTTGGGAAGTACCTACCTTATCTTTCCAGCACTTGAAAACATGGGTATTGTTGCTGTTGGCAGCAGAATTGCTTTTTTAGCAATTTTTTTCCTGTTGAAATGGAAACTGCAGTCTTAAATTCTAAATCATCCAGTGATATCACCAACAGAAATAGTGAAGGTAACCTTCATGTGACGAAAAACTTGTAGAGGGCGTCTTTGCAGCTGTCCTTGCAGGACTATCTCTCATAAAGACAGCAGGGAGTCTGGAGTACAGGAGAGAAGTAAACACTTTACAAGCCTTTATGGAACTGGTGCTCTGATCTCTGCCCCCCAAGATAAGGGGGCTCTTTAACAACTTGATATATTGTGTTAGAGAGAGCCCCCATCCAAGCTGTCCCGGAACACTTCCAGGGATGGGGCCTCCACAGCTTCTCTGGGCCACCCGTGCCAGTGTCTCATCACCCTCACAGTAAAGAAGTTTCTCCATATATCTCATCTAAACCTATACTCTTTCAGTGTGGGAGGCTTTTTGTTTGTTTTTGTTTGATTGGTTTTTACACTGAATATTGATGCTGTACATTTCTGAAGTTTGTGTCTGTGTCATTCCAAGCAAGGAATGGTTTGTGCTGATCATCACATGCTAGCTCCTGCACCTTTTTTCTGATGATTTTTTTCTGAAAGACATAGTTAGATGTTTGGTGAAAATATGGATCTCTCATTGGGAAGGGGTGAAAAAAAGTCAATGAAGTAGTTTTTGAGGCGGGGGGAATTTGGTTGTAGGACAGAATGAGTCTGCCTTGATCTGGAAGAGGGATGAGCATTGTCTATCGGCTGCAGTAGAGGTGTTTTGAGAGTGAGCAAAATAGCTTATTACCATTTGTTCGTTACTTGAATGGGTCAGGAGTCAGTTCATGGATAAAGGACACACCTGCTCACCTTGAAAAGCTCACAGAGACAAATAACTGCTCAGCATTTTGGTGAAGAGGAGGATATTGAGAAATTCTCAGAGATGAGAACAAAGGATTCTTTTTACAAGCCTGGACAACAGTAAGAGCCTATTGAAGTCTGCAATGAAGTGGATTTTTAAAAGGAAGAAAAGAAACCCTTCAGTTTGGGAAGGATTCAAGAGATGGCATAAATAACTACTGCAGCACTTAGGCAGGTCCATTCCTAGGACCCCATGCTGTATTGACTTGCCCGTGGATTTTTCATAAACTCACTAACCTGCATCATGTTTGGCCTGAAATCTCAGCTCTGTGTTTCTGCAGGCTCCTGAAAGGCCATACACCTGACTGGGAGCTAAACTGTAATTTTATAGGAAATACGTGTGCTGACTGCAGCACTTTCCTTTTTAAAAGGAAGCAAACTAGGCAATTGATTTAAAGAACTCTGCCCTTCTACTCTCACAAGAGACAGTGAGTTGTGGAGTTTGAGCAGACACAAGTGTCTTGTCTGTTTGTAGTTTTTATTTAACATTGAAGCTGTTCCTGGTCTGTGAGAAAAATAGACTTTGCTTCCCTTTCCTCAAAAGGATGGGCAGAGGGGAGATCCTGGTGTGTGAGAACTGGCAGCTCATTTGCTTACCCTGGGCTCCCTGGCAGCCTTGGGCATGCTGCCCCAGCTTGCCCCGCTCTGAGCAAAAGGTGGGAGAGGAGGTGGATGTCTCTGGCCTTTAGTTGCCTCTAAGATGCTAAATTGTCTTAGCCAGCTGGAAGATTGGGAATTCCCTTCTTAAAGGCTGTAAGGGTTAGCATAGGGGAAATCCTCCTGTTAGGCAATCTTTTTTTAAAAATTTCTCCCATTTGCTGAAAATTAAGTCATAAGTTAAAACCCCTGCTTACCTCTTTAAATGCTAGGTATCTGTGGAAGAAAAGTCGTGTAAATAAGAAAAAGTATGACTTGCAGGCTGTATAGATTTATTTAGCAAAACAGAAATGCAGCAGTGTTTACACTGGATCTATAGTATTTCTTCTGACTGTAAACACATATGGACATAATTTTGTATGATACAGAGTTTGTAATCAGTTTGCAGAACCACTAATAAAATTCAAGGGGGAAGCAGTGTGGTTTCTTAATGAAAAATAGCAAAATGTCATGGATGATATACTGATACTCTCAGTGCCCTGCATTTGCAAGTTAATAAAATATCCATATTTGAAGTTCAGCATTTTGTGTTCTTTTCTGTGAGTGCACTTAAAATCAAATCTTAGTTTATCCCATGATCATTTGACTGGTTACTACAAACAACACTCTTTAATGACCCATTTGTCTATGTTGGTATTGCTGAACTCTTCAAATATGTAATAAAAATACCATTTTAGAGTTATGTATCAGTGTCTCATTGATTTTCTGTTTGTGATGACAGTTTGAAAATTAAGTATCTCCTGAAAAATAAACCCAGCTTTGCCAGTGAGATTTAAAGTGGCTTCCTTCCCTGATACTTATCAGTAAAGGAATCTGTAGGTCATCCTATGGTCATTATGACCATGCACAGTTTTAAAACACTTTGGTATTTGCTTTTTTTTCTTAGGAAACATGGAGGAGGTTACTGTTTTATTGCTTGTCAGAAGTGGGTAATGAAAGTTTTTTCCTCTTCTGACAAATTTTTTTGGTTTTGCCTTCCACTGACAATCACTGTGTAATGTATATTTACTTTTTCTTTTCATATTTATACTCAGCTTCAGTCTTTGCTTGATTTTGTGTTCTTACTCAGCAAGATAATAAGTGGGTCCCTCAGGAGCTGGTTAGAAAGCAAATTTTTGTTTATTCTACATTCTTATTAAAATCTTCTGCTGATATATTTCATTCATCAGTAGATGAACATTCTCTGTTTCCAGGCTGTTAAACAGTGCTCTCTCTAAATGACCCCTAGTTGAAGGAGAAGTGACTGAATGTGCATGGTGAAGGAAATGGAGTTACTCCAGAATACAGTGGATTTTCCTCTGATTTTAGCTCCTATATTCAGCATTTCTGAACTGTGTTAATGCAAGTCCAGTAACACTTTGGAATTTTAGAAATTCAGCTAGAAAAAGACCATTTCATAGTGCGTCACTGCGCTAGTTTTTTCTTTACAGGAGAAAAAAAATAGGTTATAATGAAAAGAAAATGAAAGTAATGTACTTTCTTGTCCTATTTACATGCCTCTAAAACATTCTGCAGTCATTCCAGAGGTGGTTCTGAAGGAATTCTCTAGGCTACAGAATGTAGATGTTCTCATAGATAATTGTGTAGCAAGATTTATGCTAGTGTATGCCATTTTGAGAGTGCAGAAGTCACTACTGCATCCACAGTGAGAAATAGTTTCTCCCAACTGATAATTGCTGAAACTCCCATACCAAGATGAGACAGGCAGCTGATCACAGGTGTTCAGAAAGACACCAGGCAGCGAATCTTAGTTTAAAACCATACACCTGAAGGTGAACAAATACTGTCCTTAGCTCAGCTCTCCTTGTTTTGGGTGTACACACAGCTGGTGTAATTGTCTGATCAGAGCTCAAAGCAGACAACCCTCTTTGTGGTGTACAAATTCTGGGCTTTCCTATTAAAAAAACAAACAAACAATATGACTATTTTCATCTTCTACATCTGAAAGATTGAAGTGCATCTAAAATCTGCCTGGTCAGGGAGACAGTTTTAAGACTATCAAATTCTGCAGCTGATGTTTCAAATTATGGATTTGGCAGAATATGTCCTCAAACCGCTCTGTTGAAGTCTCACAGCCTCCTAATACACATTTTCTTCCTGAATGTCATTGGAATGCTTTTATCTTGGTTCCAACATCACCTTCCCACAGGAGGAATTGTAATGGCTTATGGTGAAACTTTAGGCTAGTTCCCAAGAGAACAACTACTTGTTCCTATATGCCCCTAATGTCCTGGTTCACCAAAGGGTTTCATTGAAATTTTGTTACAGGACTCTTTTGAGTCTTTGCTTTGACTCTTTTGACTCTTTTTGTTACAGAACTCTGTGATTACATAATGCATATTGCAGAAACTACACTGAAATAATAAAAAATTTAGACATCTGTGTTATTTTCTAAGCATTCAACTTCTATGACACCTTTTGAAGAACTGCTCACTTTACAAGATAATCAGCAATATATTTAAACATGGGTAGCAACAGTTTTGATCTTATCACTCAGTTGTACATGAATAATATGTTTCCATCAGTGCTCTTAATCATAAAAAATAACATACAAACCTTTTTTATTCTTGTTTTCAGTTAATTTCAGTATGTTATACAATTTAAAATAAACAAACCCAATTATTTTCTAGGTCAAGAAGTGGTGTTCAAGTGCCTTGGAGAAGGAATTCTGGAAAAGGCCTTTCAGGGATATAACGCTTGTATTTTTGCCTATGGACAGACAGGTGAGTGTGCTAAGGAGGGAGAACACTTTGTGCACATGGGAAGTGAGAAAAACAAAACATAAATATTAAGGTAGATAACATTTTAAAATTGCATTTTGAAATATCATGATATTTCATATATGTCGAGTACAAGCAGTGACAAGTGAATTCTTAAAAGCAGCTCTGTCAGTATGATCCTGGTTGCTACCTACTGGGGCCTCTTTCAAAGCCTGAAAGGAGTAGTCCCTACTGGAGATTCATTCAGTTTCTAGGATTTAAGTGTGTTCCAAGGGGCCCCAAGTAATGTCCCTACTGAAAGAAACCTTCAGGATAATTTCTCTTTTTGTTTACCTCTACCTTGTCCAAAGAATAAGCTATCTCTCTGGAACAGCATATCACGTTGTTCTGACACATGTTCCTGGAGCAATAAAAAGAGAATTAAAATGTGCTTTTTGAACAAATGAGTAATTAAGAAATTATATTCTAAAGCATTTTCTTCTCCTTTTTTTCTTTTAGGTTCAGGAAAATCCTTTTCCATGATGGGCAATGCAGAGCAGCTGGGTCTGATCCCACGGCTCTGTTGTGCTTTATTTCAGAGAATCTCTGTAGAAGAAAATGAATCTCATACTTTTAAAGTTGAAGTGTCCTATATGGAAATCTACAATGAGAAAGTCAGAGATCTGCTTGACCCAAAAGGGTGAGTAGCTTCACTTTCCCCTACAGCCTTCTGTATTTTTGTCTAAAACTCTAAAAATAGGAATTGGTTTTGGAAGTCCCTGAGAAGGTTTTTTCAGAATGTATGTTTATATGACTTCTTTAGAGAGGATTAGATATCAAACATCAGAAAGAAGAGGATATTCATGTGAAGCTTGTATATGGAGTAGTAACTGGTGTGATTAATTTAAAAATTTGGATACCATCCTACTGATGCAAACCAATACTGTATGAAGTACTTTACCACCAGAAAGCAAGACCACATACGAGGAAATTCTGGGGTATTTTTGCCAGATGATCCAGGCAGTATTTGTGTAGGAATTTTCATCAGCTAGGAGAAATTTGAAGCTTATTTACAGCTTGGTCATTATGGTTTAGATATTGAACATTTTTGAACGTGGAAAGGTGACACCTTAGAATTTACTTAGGAATTCTTTCTTCTGTTTTGTCTACACAGAGATAGTGGTTAGGCACTCTGGCTTGGAGATGTGTGTACAGGAAGCAGTTTGACAAGACTTGTTCAGCTGAGCACTGATATATGTGGTTTATATTTCAATTCTTGAACAGAATTGCTGAAGGTGTTTTATGCAAGTTAGTTAACAAGATAGATTTTGGACTTACTTGGTATGTGTCAATAAAGTATAGAAAATGAGAGCAAATTGCTGGGGGCAGGGTTTTTAGTTTCCTTTTTTTTTTTGCTCAGCATTCTTTCTGCCAATTAAGGCATTTCAGGTTTTGTTCCAGGCACAATACTGGGATGGGAAGATGCATTAAGAATAATTTATGTATATAGATCAAAACTGGTTAGGTTGGTTTGGGTCTTTATTGTTTGAGTTAAAAATTCTGGAATATTTTCTTCTTCCTGTTATAATTTAAAAAGACATAAATTGACTTCTGCTATATAAAAGGTACTTACTTCATATTAGGGTAATTTTTGGATATGCATGCTAATTAGTAGATTGTGCATGAGGTGTACTTTATTCCGTAGGAGTCGGCAGTCCCTCAAGGTTCGAGAGCACAAGGTGTTGGGTCCATATGTCGATGGCCTGTCTCAGCTGGCTGTTACAAACTTTGAGGTAAATCTAAGCCAGGGACAAGTTTATAAATAACACCTATGTACACGAGCAGTAGGAGTCTCAGAAGAGGTAAACTAATGTCTATCCAGATATTTTGGTTCATGAGTGATTATGGTCTCTGGCCATTGCAAAGATCTTCTCTAATTTTTCGGGAATTTATTTCATGTGGAAGAACTGAGTTTTCCTTTATGTTAGTTACAAATATAGCAGTGGTATCTCATTAATTGGTGGTTTCACTGCACATAATATATGCCATGAACACAATATTTGATTGACACAGGAAATATGATAAAATAAGGGTATTAGTCTTCCAGCATGAATTTGACTTTGTTGTTGAATACTGTTTATATGGGTGTGTATATAGGTAATTCATAACTTAAATCACAACAGCATCTAAGCCCACTTGATTTGCCAAAACATATTCAAATAAATTAGTATTGTAGAAGGCAATGAACCACTGTAGGCACAATGGAAATAATTAAAGCAGTGCAGTTTTATTAATTGTGTAGGACTTCCTTTTTATGAGAAAACTGATTTGGAAATCTGATTTGGAAGTGTTTTTAAAAAATGTTAATTATTTGTGTAGTGTTATGTTCTGCTTTTTATGTTTTGGGGTTTTAAAAATTTTTCTGCAGCATCTGTGCATATTATACAGTTATAAAAACTGCTTTTGCAGCTTCTATGGTGAATTGCTTAGTTTGAAAGCACACCTCCTTTGTGCAAATTCTAGTATGTGTTGTTCATGCTTAGGTTTTGGCTGATGACTTCTGAAACAGTTTTGGAAGACTCAGTAAGCACATATATCAGGCTCTGCATAGTCATCTTTGTCTTGCACAAAGGTACAGGTTGAAGTGAGATGACATTTTGAGCCAATTAAGTGAAGATAGCATTAGTGCAGGTTAGTAAAGAGAAGCCCTGTGTTCACTTGTGTAAGTGAGTCTATGCTGGCCTGATTCCTGGCATTACACAATATGATTTGTAATGTGGATGTCTCCAACATATTTCAGCAGCAGATAAGGTAAAGGTGAATTGACTGTAGTTGCTGGGCTTTAAGTACAGTACTTAAAACAGAGATATAATTTAACATTGTTCTTTGGATTTATATGCCTCTGTAGCAATACATCTCAAAATGTGCAAAGAATTTTCTCATTACTTCTACCTTCCCTTCTTCCTCTCTCCCACACACCCTTCCATCTAGATGGGGATTTTGTTTAGCAAGCACAATATTTTTCTTTTATCCTAGCATCCCATTTTACTCTTTTTGCTCTAGGATATTGAGTCACTGATGTCAGAGGGAAACAAATCACGAACAGTTGCTGCAACCAACATGAATGAAGAAAGCAGCCGCTCTCATGCTGTGTTCAATATTATAGTGACTCAGACACTCTATGACCTGCATTCTGGTGTACGTATTTCTGTTGATTAATTTATGAAGTGTTGAGTTCTTCTTCTTCCTTTCTCTTCCACATAAATCATCTGTTTAACTGTATTTTGACTTTTGATGCCATGGAGACCAGTAATCAAGATTGAGAGAACCCTGGAAGAGAGAGGAAGCACACCAGATAAAACAAAGAGTTGGATCACTTTTTAAGATTATGTTGACACCATGAAACTTTCTTAGGTCTTAACTGTTGCTGGAGTTAATGTGTCTTAATGGCCTACTCTGCCATAAGGTGACTGATGTTACCACATGGCTGATTCTGGTTCCTTGGAGCTTCAGGCCTTTACTAGAAAATATATGGGTGACTTTTAAAGATCTGTAAGACATCTGACAATTCCTTCTTCTCTCATGTCTCAAATGTGATACTTCAACCCACATTATTATGAAGAACAGTGTTTCATGGTGCCAGTGTCAGGCATGTTGGTGCTTCATGCCGGTGGTTCTTAGCTGTTGTTCTTCCGTGTCCCATCTGTGCAGAATTCTGGAGAGAAGGTCAGCAAGGTCAGCCTGGTGGATTTGGCTGGGAGCGAGAGAGTGTCCAAAACGGGAGCTGCAGGAGAGCGCCTGAAGGAAGGCAGCAACATAAACAAGTAAGACATCGGCATACGCAGGCTGCGAGCCCTAATCTTGAAGGAATCACTGATGGTTCTCTGGCCTCCTCTTGGTGTGCTTGTCACAAGTCAGCTCAAAGGAGCTTCATCAGAAGCAGTTCAACATGGCTCTTTCAGCTGCTCTGTGCTGAGAAGCATGTGTTTCCTGACATTGGCATAGGGATCCTGATTCATACTTGACTCAGATGAAGGCTATATGAATTTTATCTGGAAAAAGTGACAGCAGTGCTCTTTAATTAAGCATATACCTTTTGTGATTCATTTATACACCCTGTCCCCAGGCTCATGTGTTTGTGTCATCATCTGCTCAAGGAAGAATGCAAAGTTGCAGAGTAGAGTGGCTTTGTTCCAACGTGAATTAAAATATGTAAGGGTATAATGCACAGTTTGAGAAAATTGGATCAGAATGAAGCTGTGTTGGTTTAGCATTGCCTTGGGCATTTGTGCTCAAGCAATGACAAGTTCGAAAGCACGTTTTTAGCCATAATTACTGTGCTATTGTCCAAAAGCAAGAATGTAGCACACTATTACTGCTGTCTAAAATATACTAATTTTTTGGGAAAGAAAGAGTGTAACTGTTACATTAAAAGCTACTGCTTTTTCAATTTATTTCAAAATGTTACAAAATGTTTTGGTTTTTTTATGTTAACAATGACAGCACAATGTGTGTATGAGCAGCACACATACTTACAATGATTCAAGTTTACCTCTTGTTAATTTAAACATGTTTACTCTTTCTAGCTTAGTTTCTAATCTACTTTGTGTCTAAGGGATCATATTGGTAGCCACACTGGCATAGTTGTTACGAAATAAAATGATGTGGCTGTCTTTGCCTAGTGGCAGGTACTGTAACCTTACCCCACAGGTTCCTAGTTGAATTCAGATTGGTTTTACTAGAAACTGTATTTGTATTTTGCATAAACAAAGGTGAAATTAAATGTTTCTTTCTAATTTTTGGGAAAGAATTCAAATACCACCTCTCCCAACAGCAATTAACAAATTGCACGTATCACTACAGATATAGAAAGACTTCAATTTTTCTTTTCCTTTTAGGATCTTTATTCAGTGTTAAACTTGTATGATATCCATGCAATAGGAGAGGGTTGTTTTGCCTATGCTGAGCCTCTGACAATACAGAACTTCAGATAAAAGCACCAAACATTTCTGTAAAAGGTATTTTAAAAAGAAAACTAGGCAGCTCTACATTTTCTATTCAATTAAATTCTTATATGATATAAATCTGTAATACTTAGTCCATTTATTTAACATTCTCTATTTGAAATCTCTTTTGGAACTGATAGGCAAAAGAGAATTCTTAGTGCTTGGTGTCTTCTGTTGGAGTTTTGCTGTTGGAGCTTTAATGAAGTTTGACTTTTTTAAGCCTAAAAATAGATGTACATGTTTGGTCAGACTAGTTCTTTGGAGGACATTGTGTGCAATCTTCTTTAGGGTACAATGCGACTTACTCATTAGGGAAAGGTAATAATTTTTTTCTGGAGTGATAGAGTATATTTAAACCATGTACCTTACTATGTCAGCTCCTTTTCTTATTATAGTTCTCTTATAAAAAACCCCAGTAACATATATCGGTGGCATGTGTTATGTTAATGAGATAAAAAATGGAGCTGCTGGCAAGTAAACTTGCTGCTAGTTTTATGTTTTATTGCCTTGAAGAATGTGGAAATAATGTGCCTGTTTATTCAGTGTCTGTACTGTTTGTTTCTGATGAAAACTGACTAGAGCTGTGGCTAGATGCAGCCTTGGTCCTACAACTTTTCCTGTTGAAAACATTCTTTCCTGTCTTGGAGATAGCATGTTGCAGAGAGGGGCTGCTCTCCCACTTACTGAAGCAACTGGGAGTTGTGTCATTTTGTGTCAACATCTCCCTCAGGTTGTAATAGAGATGACTTCTGTTTTTTTCTCAGAGCTGGTGCAGAGTTACCTTAGTAAAGGAGGTTTTTTGGAGATTTGCCATACCTCATAGGAAAGCTGGATGTGCTCATTCCTCCCCAGGATGTGCTAGTTCCCATACCCAGTGCAGAAAAGGAGGTGCTTAACAACTCTTTGTGGTGTAGTCAAAGAACTTCTAGAACACAGTAGTAGGAGGAAACAGAATAAACCATTTGTCAATTAGTGGCTACCAAAAAAAAACTTTCTGTGAGCAGTCTGCAATTTTACCTCTGATTAGTAAAATCATAGCTGTTGTCATTTTAACTTTTAAATGCAAAAAGAAGATGTAGGCGGGAGCAAGGAATGGGTTGGGACAGGTCTGGCTCCAAGCTGATTTGAGGGAGGATTTTAATACTCAGAGTTAACTAATAGAAAAGTGGGTTCTGCTCATTGAAGTATTTGGTTCTGAATGGTACAGAAGTAGCTTGAATGGGTGTCACTTAGGGACAGAGTTGTTTCCCTGTGATGGGCAAGTGCCACTTCCTTTTGAATGCTGCTGGCTCAGGCCTGTGGTGTGAGTGTGCAAGCTTCCCCCTGCCCACTAGCAAGGACAGCCTGGTGCCTGAGGAGCAGGGACAAGGAGAATAGACAGTGTGCAGAAATGGCACTTTCCTGTAATCTTGCAGCAAGTCCACTCTGCTTCTTCTGGAGTGACTCAGTCTGCTGTGTGCTGTGGGCTTAGGACTTCTGCTTGATTCATTATATAAGTACCGTGAGATAGGATCAGAGTAATGACAGATCTCTGATGCATCATCCAGCAAAAAGCAAAGCAGCTGATGAGTCCTGTAATTATTTTGTTGGGCAGCCATTCCTTTTGCTGCTTCCCTTAAAGTCTTTAAACAGCTTTGTATTATGAAATCTCAAGCAAACTACATAAATGATTCCAATTTGGCTTTTATTGCAGATGTTACTCTTAAAATAAGATCAGTATTTATAAGGAGCAGTAATATCACATTTTTTAATCCCGTGTTAAGAAACCGTACCTTATAATTTCCTGTTCATTAAAATGCAGTACCCATAACTCAAATTGGTGTTGCAGCCCAGTTGGGAAATAGTTTTCAAACACAGGTCTTTTTGAATCCCTGTTCATCCTACTTCCCTTCTGACTGTCATTTCTTCCCCCTCCCTCAGGGTTTGGCTTTGGTTTTCACATTTCCCCTCATTTAAAGGGAGAAAGAGGAATCAGAGGAAAGTAGACTAGGGTAGTTTTTTTAGTTTTATGCTCCTTGGACTCAGTTGGGAGTGTGCTGGTGGTGCTTTTCAGTTGTGCTGGAGGAGGTTGCTATAGAGCAGCATGGAGCATCCTACTGTTTGCTCTTGCATGTTTAGCACGCTGTCATCTCTCTCTGTGGAGATCAGAGGCTGGAGGCAAGAACTAGCTCCCCTTTTTCTATCCTTCCCTCACATGCATTCAGAGGTTATTAGGCTTTTCTTTAGGCTGCAAAACTAAACGTAACTTTGTATTTTTGCTATGAGTTTTTCAGAGGTGAATCAGAAAGTTATCCTACAGGCAAATATACAAAATAGAGTGCTCTCTTGGGAGTTCAGATTACCTACCTAGCCTTTCCTTAAATTTATTTTAATTTTGGTCCCAGGTCTATGTTGTCTTTATATGCAATATAGCATACCTTTTGTGGCACATGTAGTGGTTCTTGTTAACTTACCCTTGGATATCTTTCTTGAAATACTTTTCTGCAACATTTTTGTCATTTTCTAAGTGCTATTTCTGAACCAGTGGCGGTTTCAAGCAGCACTGAGTCTCTGTTATAAATATGTGCAAATGCTGCCTATAAACCAAAATAGTATTACTTCTTTGAAAAGAAAACATAAGGGGGTGGAGTGGAACAGTACAGTTAAAGATTTATTTGACTATCTAATTGCAATGCTGCTGAAGCTTTTTCCTTGGTACTTATAGAGAGTAGCTGGATATTTGAGCAGGAGTGTGACAGACCCAGAGAATTCTCTTGGGCTTCAGCAATGTCTCCTTTAGGCATCTGTTTAATGTTCTCAGGCTCCTCAACAAGCTCATTATCTTAAACATACTTGCCCCAAGAGCCCTGATGTCACTTAAAATTTACACAGGGTTGTATAAGAATTGCATAATATAGTGCACATATGCTTTGAATGGATTGCTGACACAGTTACCGCTGTTGGTAGAAGCTGTACATGTACCAAAATGCATGAGTTGGCTGTTTTCTTCATGTTTCTAGAGTGTTGTGTGGGATTCAGCTGTCTTCTAAGCAATTTGGGGGCTTTTCTCTTTCACACTGGTGCAGCACTTTGTATGTGGGAGATCATTTGGTCTGTGCCCCCCAGAAGAAGCTGCTGAGGCTCAACCTCAATTATAACCCAACCCATTTGTCAAGGGACCACCTCCTAATCTGCCTCTTCTGATCAGCAGCCTTCTATGGCTGGTCACTGCTTCACCAGGCAGATGAGTACTCCTGTGCCATAGCTGGATTTGTTCTGAGGATGCCTCCTTATGGCTGGAGAACTGTTTCCTTTTAGTTGGCATTTGAGTCAACGTTAACATTGCTCCCAGAGCCAGGGGTTCTTGCTGTGCTGCCAACACTGACTTGTAACATTGTCATGAGACTGCATCCAAATCAGTTTATCCTATGAGAAAAGGTAGATGTCTAATCAAGGACAGTGATTTTTTATATACTGAAGCTGTCTATTTTAGATTTTTCAAACTATTCTAAATATTTCAACATAGTCTCAGTCTTTCTGAAATATGGTCTTAGTGCCACCTGTGATGAAACTGTTGATACTAGTTTTTTTCCTCCAAATATATCACTTTAAAGTAATACTCTGCCTTGTTTGGAGCAGGGCAATGGGCTAGCTGATCTCTTGTGGCCATTTCCAACTTAAATTATTCTATGCTATTTTAAAAATTGGATGTGAAGTTCTGCAGAGCAATCCCTTTTTTCTGTGTTTTATTAAATCTGCATTTGGAATATGTGTTAAAGCTGTTTTGCTGTTTTTCATTTATAGATCACTTTCAACACTGGGCTTGGTTATATCATCACTTGCTGACCAGGCAGCAGGAAAGGGGAAAAGCAAGTTTGTGCCTTACAGAGACTCTGTACTCACTTGGCTTCTCAAGGTAATTTATATTTTCTGTTCACCATGTTGACAAGTTGTCAGCTTACTCATTTGTAGGATCATTGTAGTATGCCTCTGTACATGGACTTCCCATCTTTTTTTAAAGAAATGAGTGAAGGAGCTCTCATAGCTATGTTATTCCAAGTAATATGGACAGCTAAGTGTATCTTGTGTTAATTCAATGCAAAATCCTACTTGACTATTTTCAGTTGTAATGGAATCAAAGGTTGTAGAGGTGGCTAGAAATGTTTATGGAACACACAGATTAGTTTATATCCAGAGTACATTTCAGTGCCTAAATAGTACTTTCAGTGCCTTTATTAAGTATTTTAAGTCTCTTTGTGAAGACAGTGTATAGTCTCAGAACAATTTTTAACTCTTGAACTTTCTGTGGCTGCGCTACAGGACAACTTGGGAGGAAACAGCCAAACTGCCATGATAGCCACAATTAGTCCAGCAGCAGACAACTATGAAGAAACACTCTCAACTCTGAGATATGCAGACAGAGCCAAAAGGATAGTTAATCATGCTGTGGTGAATGAAGATCCAAATGCTAGGGTCATCAGAGAATTACGTGAAGAAGTTGAAAAACTGAAAGAACAGCTCTCACAAGCTGAGGTAACATTATACAAAGTGCAGTGTAAAATTAGTTTCTCAAGGAACTGTCACATTCTGTGTGGAAGACTAACTTTCTTACAAAATGTGGAAAGGAAGAGTCTTGCACCCATTCTTTTTTCTTTCCTTTTTTAACAAAATAATTGACCTTTTTTCCCTGAACTCAACATAATGTATGCTTATCTTCAATAACTTTTAAATGAGGACAACATTGTACTGATGGTGATCCTTTTCAGTTCTTGAGGTATTAAAGCTAACCAATAATTTATGCAGCACAGATAAGGACTAGATTGCATCTTCATTGTGTAGACTCACTTATTAGCAGAATTTTTTTTTGCATTGGTGGACTATATGTAATGTCAGATGGAAAAGTGTGAAAAGTCGTAAATCCGTTATGGGACAACAAAATTCAGGGGACATTTCTCTCTGACATTTGTGAAAATCTATTAAAAATTGTCAGAAATGCAACACTGAAAACCGTCAGCAATTTGCTTCACTGCCTTAAGAGTTGACACTGTGTGATTGACGCTTATCTTAGATTTATACTTCTATTTGAAGAATGAAGTATCCAGGTAGGATAGTTTATTTGGTATCCAGGATATCTGAACAAATTAGGTGCTTAAACAGTTGGAAAATATTTTTGATCTTTTCAGGAAGGACACAAAATACTGATAGAAAAGGAACAGAACTGTGCTTGAGGGTAAATTTGTGTGGTGTTTAAATTTCATCGTCATTTAAAGAATCGTGTTATTCATGTGAACATTCCCTTATAGAGTGAAATGGGAAAATCTTCTTTAAGGAAAGTGAGCCATTTACTTTTTTCATAAATAAAAACCTGTTCTAAGCCCTTATTTTAATTTGGAAAACATTATTGTAGCATGTTGGCAGGCTGCAGCTGAACACAATCAGTAGGAAGGTGTCCAAAGTCTTACTAATTATTTTGTTAAGTGTTTTCTCTTCTACCTTCTGTTAAAAACAGTTATATAGGGTTATAGGCCAGCCTGTTGAATTGTTACTTGGCACTGGACATCTTCAAGCCCTTTGGTTTTGTTTCCTGTTGTGAAATGAGAAGCCTGTGTTAGCTCCAGAACATGCCTTCCTTTGAAGGTAATCAACAGGGTCAGTCTGAAAGCTTTAATGCAACTCTAAGAACACTTAAAAAACCAGGATAGAATAGAAAGCTAAATGTCTAGAGGAATTTGTGTTTGAAACTACTGTTGGAAGAAAGATGTTGCATTTGAACTTCAGACAGCTGGAATTAAAGTTCTTAAATGCTCACATATTTTTATACAGACAGTGGAGTTTGAATGGCCAGGCCCAGAAATTTTTGTTCTTTCCATTAGCTCTGGAGCTATGTCAATCTTCAGCTATTTCAGATCTGGGTCCAACAAAGGTAGTTTCTGTCCTCCTTCTTTCCAAGTTTCCTATTTCTTTGACTTCTACCTTGAAAAACCTGGGGACATAGTAAAACTCTGTGCTTGTTGCATTTGATATTATGTTGCTGTGTTCAAGTTCCTTGTGCAAGCAGATGTCGCAGTGGTAAGAGTAGCTGAGGGTTTTTGCTAATTTCTACCTTTTAGGCCATGAAGGCACCAGAACTGAAGGAAAAATTGGAAGAATCAGAAAAACTAATAAAAGAACTGACAGTCACCTGGGAAGAAAAGCTAAGGAAAACAGAAGAAATTGCACAGGTACTTCAGAAATTTTTAGGAGGAAAGCCAGATACTCATATAGTACTAGTCAGCTAAACTTCATGAGCTTTAGTGGACTATGCTGTTTTCCCACCACCTCCTTGAAATGCCTCTGAATTTTTGTCTTTCCCCCCTGTTTATGGTTTTGGGGTGGGTTCATTTGTTTGTTGGTTTTTTTTTTTAAAGTCTAGATTTTATTAGCCTTAATCTAAGCGGCATCATGATAGCATTGATGAAAGCCAGTATTTGATTTTAAAATAAAACATCAAAATATGTTTGGGCAGCTCATTTATTTATAAGACCACAGTGGGACTGTGGACATGTTTCCCTTGAAGTGACTAAGGAAGTGAAGAATTACAGAAGGATCAGAATTGTGGGTGGTATTTGTTGCTTTTGCTTTTAGTGATTTCTAACCAGAAAAGGAAGATGTGTACATGTAGTCACTAATGTTTGTTTATTATTATTTTTGTACATTAAAAAAACCCTTCTGGATTCTAGTGTACTCTTTCATCATTTCCTCCATCCATAGCTTGAAGAATAAGTGGTGTTGGTTTCCCTTTCTAGTCCTAATGTTCCAGAAGCAAGTTTTGGTGCAACCACTGTTTAAATAAATTTTAAAAAAAGAAAAGAAGGGGCAAGGGGAAAACCCAAACCTAATCAGCAAAAAACAAAACAAAACAACCCAACACCCAAACTCTAGCAAAAAAAAAAAACCAAAAAACAAACCAACTCATGTGATCAAATAAGTGCTTTAGCTGAATTAATAATAAAACTGCAAAAGAGTAAGCCTAAACTATGGCATGCTATTTTCTAAATCATCTATGACTGATTATCTTTGAAGTAATTGGAACTGACTTTCATTTTTTACTAACATGAAGACTCCAAGCCACATTGTGTTACTTATATATAGGTTTAATAAACTCAATAGAGCTGTGTGGGTAAGTCAAATAAATTTAATAGGACTGCTTAATTAAGCTCCACTTTGGGGAGGCAGGTGTTTGAGGATTACATCTAACTTTTTATGGTTGGTGTGTAAAAATAAATTCTACTGACCTTATGGTACCTGACCATAAGGTCAGGTGGTGATATACAGAATGCATATTCAGCATGTGCATCTTTGGCTTTAGTTGCTCTGTGCTTGTCCCTACATATTGCAGCAGGCAAGATTAACCTATTTTTGTGCTTGCAGGAGAGGCAAAGGCAGCTGGAGAGCATGGGAATCTCCCTCGAGTCTTCAGGTATCAAGGTTGGGGATGACAAGTGTTACCTGGTGAACCTGAATGCAGACCCTGCGCTCAATGAGCTTTTGGTTTACTATTTAAAGGTAAGGATGTGAGCAGGATATTTACACAGAATGGAAGGACACTTGCTTTGAATTTCTAGCTCTAATTTACTCAGAAGGGATGTAGATTTTTTTGCTGCAGCAAAATAGGATAGGCCTCCTCTTACTGTCTAGGCTTTTGTTTTCCCTTCAGTTCAGCTCCCTGCAGTTCAGCTTCACTGTTTTCCTAATTGATCTCCTGATTGCCAACGGTAGGAGAAATGCTCAGCGTGGACCAGTGTTGAGATAAATTCTAGCTTTTCCAGGCAGGATGAGCCTGGCCTGTGGTCTTCTGGCCTGAACTTCAAACAGGAGCTTCATGGTAGATGCTTCTTTTTGTTAGGGAGCTGGGAATTGCTTTAAATATGTGAAGAATTAATCATAAAGAGATGATGTTCAGTAGTAATCCATAAGAATAACATAGTCTTCAATGACAGGAAAGCTTATGAGAGAGGGGGTTAAGAAAAGCACTGTTAAAAATTTGCAGAAATGTATTTTCCCAGTGTTGTTAGCTTTCATACAATTCTGTTTTGCATTTCCCATGCCAGAGTGAAGAAGTGCAAATACAAACCTAGTAGGTTTGTAGGAAAATGTGAGCTGCTTGTCAGTAATATATGAAAGACTATTTTGTCTTATTTTATAGCTACTCTTCTGCTTTGATAGCTGAAGGAGGGCTTCAGTATTTGAACAGTAGCAAATAAAACACAACCTCTCAAACGCTAACAAAATAAACTATTTCAGCAGAGCATAAAATATGACTTAGAATTATGTAGAGAATAGTATGTTTAGTTGAGTTGCTGTATAGCTGTTTTCTGAAAAGCAGAGAACTCTGCACCTTGTTTTACTATCCATGCTGTTCTCTTAATTATGCCTATATGACATGACTGGTTTTCTTCTGGTTTTTGTTTAATTTATGCATGCAGGCATAGTATGAAAATATTTTTAAATCAGAATTTGTGTGTTAACTGCTTTATTTTGCTTTAGCTAAAACTGTATGAGGATGAAGTTCAGGGCAGAACAACAGTTTGTGCGTGACTGTTGCAGTCTTCAGATCTGCTATGGTGCTATGGCACCATTTCTGCTAGACAGACACACAAACTGTGCAGTCTCAGCACTTCAGCTAATATTTTCTTAGTTATGTCAACAGTGGTAGTTTGCTTGTCTCTTAGTAATGGCTTGTTTTCTAGGATCACACAAGAGTTGGTGCAGATACCTCTCAGGATATACAGCTCTTTGGCATTGGAATCCAACCAGAACACTGTGAGATTGATATTGCTTTGGATGGAGAAGTTACACTCACTCCAAAAGAAAATGCAAGGTAAGGAAGATCAGCAGCACTTTCCATTGAAATGGAAATTTGCTTTTCTTTGACAGATAGTGACTTTCATGCATTTTTATTTTACACAGACAGAAGTACCTTTATGTTCTGATCAATGAGTATTTTCAATACAGTTGACTTAAACAGATGCTTAGAGGGAAATTCAGTGATTAAAACTAAGATTTCCCTGCACATGTGAACACTCACCCACCCACTCTGCAGGGCAGCAGGCTGTCTGTGGTATGGCTTGGAATAAGCCATCTAGAGAAGGTATTTGGTAGGAGTGAGGGACCACTGCCTGTCTCTATCTTGGATAGTAACGAGATCCCTGAGATGCTGCAGGCTGTCCTGGCCTGTGTGATGGGATAGTAGCCTGTGTCTTGATGGCAGAGAATAAATGGTGCCTCATGAGTAATTCCTGTTGTAAAGTTTAGTATTTAGTAGGAAGAAATGCTTTAAAGATCTGAATTCTTTTCTAAATCCTTAATTACTGTTTTGTCTAGTTAATATGCAGTGTAAAGTAACGCTTCACTTTTTGTTTCTAATTCTGTATTTTAATCATTTTTCATTTCAGGGCCACTGTGGCTCCTTGGGTGGAATTGTAAATATCTTTGTCACTTGATCTCCAATAGCATGTGATAAAGCAGTACCTTTGTCCTAGTTAATAGTCATGCTGCTTGTCTGAAATTTGAGTATCTAAATAACGTACAGATTAGTATCAGAATGAGAAACTGAAGTTTGAGAGACACATAAAAAATCTGATTTCCTTCATTCTTCCTTTAGTAAAATGCATTTGTATTTTTCTTCTGCAGCCTACAGTACAAAATTTCAAACAGATGGGATTCAGGCTTGTGGTGATAGAGTTACTGTACTGGAAATCAGTCATTTTGACTGGCAGGAACAAAGGCAGTGGGAAAAAATATATTTTGTTTTACTCATGGCTGATCTGCAATGCCTAAGTAACTGTTCTTAAGACACGAATATTAACAGAAATTTAGCTACCAGAATTTCATTGAAAAAAGTTAAAGATGTGATTTAAAATTAAATGCTTACATGTTTGTGTTGACTTACATGAGAGAGACTGCTGAAATGAGAGTGCTGCATCTGAAAAGCCTTTTTCATTTACTGAAGTTTTTTCCCCTTCAAATAAAATGCTCTGCTTTGTGACTCACACATGCAAAAGTTCAACAGCTCAATTTTTCCCATTTTGTGATTGAAACTTAAATACAAAGAAACCTACAAAGTAATACAGCAGTATACCAGATGTTCACAAAAATAGATCCTTGTTAATAATAGAGACTTCATTTGTTGAAAGAATAAAACTTGGATCTAAGAATCTTTTCTTACGCGTGAATGCCGAATATGTTAACAGCATGTTTTACAACTCAGTGTTGACTAAGTTGTATCTTGGAGAGCTCTATCAGTAGGATTTGCATACATTTATGTTTGGAGTTTATAAGAAACAGGCAGTGACCCAGTTTGAGAAACAGGCATTTAAAGAAAACTTTGCAACCAAAATCAACCCTGACTATATGTTTACTGAAGAGTTGTACCAGCCAAAGGCAGAGGGGGAAAGTGCTAATTCTGACAATAGAAATCAGACCAGTAACTTTCCCATTGATCCTTTCATGAGAACCTAGCTGGTTTGGTACCATATGATACAAGTGACTGTCAGTAGGTGGGAGAAACAGCAGCTCTTCAATCTTTTATTTTCAGAATTTCACCAGAGTTGTATTTTTTTCTTTCAGATCCTGTGTAAATGGTGCATTGGTATGTTCTGCCACTCAGTTATGGCACGGAGATAGAATATTATGGGGAAACAACCACTTTTTTAGGTAACAGTTGATGTTTATATTCCACCCATTTTACATTCAACCTATTTTTTTCCTTTCATTGTTCTAGATAAATTTTTTTTATAAACTGAATTTCCATTTTTACTCAGAATCAATTTACCAAAGAGGAAACGTCGAGATTGGCTGAAAGACCTTGAGAAAGAAACTTCCTTAGGAGAGCATGATCTGGATGCAGCCAGTGAAGCTTCTTCAGAACCAGACTACAACTATGAGTTTGCACAAATGGAAGTTATTATGAAGACACTGAATAGTAATGGTAAGACAACTGCCAGATAAAAATGTTCTTTTGGATTGTCTAACAAATTCAGCCTGGAACTCAATTTCTGGGTAAAGCAAGCAATACAGCTTTTCCAGGGGCCTTTGGAGGATTTTCAGGATAAGATATTTTACAGAAACAGTGGTAAGTGTGTGCAAATAACATATATATATATGAAACATACATCATTATATATATATGTAAAAAAATATGTGCACCTAGGTATAAATACACACAGAGGTTAGTAGTTGGTTTGTGCCCTGACACGGTTTTATCTGTACCTCTGCTCTCTTTTATAATGCAGCTGAGTTGTAACCATATGCCTGTCAAATGATCATCCAAGTTTACTAAGTTCTTGTTTTTGCAAATTACTGTAGAAAAAAAGGGGTGCACCATATATGGCTCAGTTAGTTTCATCCTCCTTTTTGTATCAAATGTTACTGACACCATTTTAACCTTATTAAAAAAACATTGAAATGATAACAAAGCAATAGGCAAATGCCAGCTTGTTTTTCAACTCTTGATTGCTCTCAGTATTTCATTTAGTCTTTTTTAAAACAAATTGTGTTGCTTTTTTGGAACAACACAATAAGATATAATATAGATAAAATAGTGATATGGTGTATGTAAAACAATATGGCTTTTTCATGACTTCCAGAAGGCAGATCATGGTTCATGTGATATAGTAGAGTATAAAAAAATGCTGAAAAACTTGGTAAACTACAGAATGCTTTGTACAGGTGTTTTAAACACACAAAATCAGAGAGGCAAATACCTTGGGATTTGGTCCCTGATCAAGAACACACAGTAGATGATGGTTCATTGCTTTCTGTTCTCCTTTCTTCATCTCTTCACAGTATTTCCATTGTTTACTGTGGTTTGCATGTTGAAATACAGCATTTACTTTTTATTTCGTCTCCTCTTACTGTTTTACTTTGTCTGTTTTGCCATTGAGTACAGCATGATGGTTTCATATGTTTGATGCAGCGATACTTTGCAGGTTTTTTGCAGTTTAATTTTTAATGAGGTTGCTTGTGTGAGTTACAGGATCAGGTCACTTAAATTGATATGAAATTGCTGTTTGATAACAGAAATATTCTCATTATGGTTCACTCATACCAGGAGATGAATTTCAGATGAATCTGCCATCATGGTAGTCTTCAGTGTTGTCATCCCTTGTGAAGATTCTGTTGCCCGTTTTAAGGCCTCAAACCATCCCATATCTGTGCCAAAACTGGGACAAAGGTTTTGAACTCAATTGGCTTGTGCATGAGGCTGCTGGAAAAGTCTGAAAGCATTAATTGATGCTTGATCTGCTTGTTACTAACTGGAGATTTGACTGAAGTGTATCAGTCTATAATGAATCAGTGTTCTTTGAACAGAGGGGTCACATTTTTTGGTATTCATGTGTTGTTATCCAACTGATTGAAATGATTATTCACAACATTCCAAATGTCTTTACATTTTAGTTCAGTAAGCTTTTCTGATTGTGGTCCAGGCCAGTTTTTGTTTTGGTTGGTTGCTTTCTGTGTCTTGGTCAAGACCGTTTCAGACCTTGCTGTTCCTTAAGATCTTTCTTCCCTACTGCAGGGCAAGTGTTTGCATTCATATATGTTACGCTGTTTCAGAAGGGTCATATCCCAGTTTCTGCTGCTTCTGCTCACTCCCACACAGGTGTTGCTTAACTAAATTGGAGTAGTTAGTGATAATAAAATGCTGACAAAACAAGTGACTGTGAGGATCATAGACCGCTCTTTTGATTTGAAGTTAGATAAACAGAACTTAACAGCGCTTTCTCAATGGTATAGCTAAAGTACCTTTTTTCTCACAGGCTTCCAGTTTGTTGTGTAAGAAGTGAAGCAGCTTTGTTACAGTACCATTTATTTATTCTTCCTTAAAATGAAAAATAAATATGGGTAAGGAGGAAGAAATAACTAAATGACTGAAGACTGTTAATTCTATTACACAAATTCTCTGGAGAAGCCCTAAGAGAGGAATGAAGAGATATTTTAAAGATTTTATTAGGTAATTCTTTTATAATCTTGTATAGATACAGCCCAAAAGCATGAGGGTTTGGTTTTCCATTGTTTTGGTTTCTGGATTCCTCCCTCCCCCTGGATTTGTTTGAGAATTATAATCCTCTTTAAATAAATATCCTGGCTTCTCCAGGGTGCAAACACATTTGTTTTTATGGCATGTAACCAGTACAGCAGTGTCACAGACTCCATCCGGCTCCAAAGAACCTCTGAGGAAAATGTGTAACTTTGAAAACTGCTGTAAAGAAAACATCCCGATTCTTTCCTTCCTTCAGCATGTTAACTTTCTTTGTGGGATTCTGTCAGATCAGCTTTGTACTGTTAATTTGTGATGCTGATCAAACACAGAATGCATCAAAGAAGTTTACTTTATTCTTGTATACTGTGCAGTGGTTAAGTAAACAATGTGATTAGGTTAGGCAGCTTCTCATTTTAGCAAACAAAACTGTTACAGCTCAGGGAGAGGATTTTCATAAAACTTAGCAAAGCAGCCTATGTCATAACCCTTTTCTAGCTTGCTTGGACAAATATACTTGCAAGAAAGGTTAGGGAATTTATTCAGCATCTGTATGACTGGATTAACAGATTCCAGATGTGAATTAAGTGACATTGTAGCAAGGTAATAAACGCTGCTCATCCTATGAAGAAAATACATCTTTATGTTCTGTGTTAGTAGTCTATGATTTTGCAGGGGATTAACTGCATATGAATATTTTTTTCAGGGTCATTGAACTCTTGTCACATAAATATGTAAAGGATTGGAACTTGGAACTTCTAACGCTGTATGGAATTTGCTGTGTATTTGGCAGGCGTGGGGTAGAATCTTCCTTAATTTATTTGACTTTGCATGAGGAATCAAAAATTGTAGAACATGGTGTTTAAATTTAATTTAAACACTGTTATAGTTCTTTTGAATTGTAAAAAATCTTGACTGTTTATTTCTTCAAATTCTACCTAGATAGTTTATAACTCACACCATATTTTACTTTTTTCCTGTGACAGCCTTAAGATTTTCTTAGTAAACTCTTTCCAAAGCTAAATTAAAAAGTTTTCTAAGACTGTGAATTTACCTTTTGCATTACAAGACAAGCATAATCCACCATTTTTTCTTTTTTTCCCAAGCAGTACAGGATTATGTTGCAATTGGAAAGTTTTATACTAGGTTCTTGCATCTTGTTCCAAATATTTGTCATGGTGTAATTTGATCCTATGGTTGTTGTGATCCTGTAAATCTAGGTGGCTGAAAAGTTTACTTTTATTAAAAAAATCTGCTTCTTGAACTCATAGCTGCTCTTTGAGCAGTTTAGGAAAGTCTCATCTTAATGAGTCAGCCTTAGTTTAATTTCCTGTGTTTGCAAACACAGTGGAGGGATTTTAATTTCTTCCATGTCTCTATCATCTGCGCAATGCCTGACTTTCTCAAACATTCTTATATATAACTAAAATTGGTTTGGGGAATTATGCAGCAAAGCCTATGTATTTTAAGATAGTTCTGGTATTATCTGGAGGAGTTAGAAGGATCATGATGGTGCAGATGAACATTAAAAACTTGGTTTGTAGTCCAGAATTTTAGAACTTAGTTCAGTTTTTTGTTGCACTGTTTAAAAGCTAATAATAGCTAACATCTTTCTGAGAATGTCATGTACTAAAAAGTAATATTTCTAGTTATTTTAAGACACTTTTATGCATCACTAGTTTGCTATTTGGTTACTATTTATACTGACTGATTTTTAACTTTGTGCTTTGTAATTACCATTGTGGTGGTATTTATGATGCCTTTGTGTGAAGCCAGTGATTTCTTCCATTAATAAGGCCAGGGCCACAGAAGCAACTTGCAGAAGTGTTTGCAAAAAGCAAAGGGAAGATGGTTTATAACTAAACCACATAGATGTGTTTTTTTGGTTTTGTGGGGATTTTTTGAGTGGCACACCTCCAGTTCCAAAATGGGACAGTGTAATTAAATCTAGGGGTTTTTTTTCTCCCTCCTGGCATCCTTAAAAGTTGCAGCAGCTCTTTTTTTTTTTTTTAAGTTTAATAATGAAATGGAAGAGATATCACAAACAGTTATTTTAAAGCTGAAGTTCTTTGCATTTGAAAATCCTGACATGTCATAGAGCTGCAGTATTCCTTCCTCTAACAGTCCACCACTCCAGCTTCGGAACTCCTCTCCCTTCCTCTTGTGGTGTACAGAATCAGCAATCTATTGGGTGGTGTGCTGTCACTCAGTCATCTAGATTGGTCCTCTTGCTAACCACTTTTATTGCTGTATAGAGTTGTGTGCATGAACCAGGTATATATACTGGTGGTACACAGAGCTCACTCTATTAAATGGCTCTTTCAGAGGTACAGGCTGGCATTGGACCTAAGCTCAGGAGCAGACAGAGTAATGTTTCATTAATTTGAATGCCCTTCAGATTTATCCCTAGCTGATTTACACAAGCAGTTTTTTCAGGATAGAATATCCAAATGGATATTTGTTCTGTGTTGATGCCGAGATGAAATGTGGTTTCTAAAGCTAAAGGCAGAAGGCCCCCCCAGAACATATTTTGTCTGCCTCAGTGCTGTGCAGCACATTAGTGCAGTGTGATGTGTGACCAGTCAGACCATTTGTTTGTCTCGGTTTTCATCTGCAGCTCTCCAACATGCTTCATTCGCTGCCAAAACAGAGAAAGTACATTGCTTTTTACTTCCTTAAGTCGTTTCCTCCTCTGGTTAACATCATCTTCCCTTGTGTTTTGCTTTGTTTTCTTGTTAATTTGTTTCCTTTTCCATCAATTTTTTTCCCCTACTGGGATTCTGGAATATATTATAACTACACGGCACTTAAACGTGCAGTAGACAAGGGTCTTAACCATTGTTCCAGCCTTTTGCATGCCATTTGTTTTTTTAATTTCAGTTTGGATTTGTCTATTTAATGCAATATTTAATAATTTGGCTTCTGTTTTGGGGTGCAATTTGTGTTTGCAGACTCTGGGGTATGTTGATTGCTGTTACCAGCTACATAATGGGTGTCCTGTAATGCTGAAATGGCATTTTCTCACATTTTCTGGCGGGTTTTTTCCTCTTTTTTTTCCCTTCCCTTGTTTTTAGACCCAGTACAAAATGTGGTCCAGATCTTGGAGAAGCAGTACTTGGAGGAGAAGCGGAGCGCTCTGGAGGAGCAGCGGGTGATGTACGAGCGCGAGTTGGAGCTGCTGCGGCAGCAGCTCTCCCCAGAAAGGCAGCACCAGCACGGCAGCGACAGGCTCTCCTACACTGCTCAGGCTGCACAGCAGAAAGTGAATCTCTGGACAGAGGAGAGGTGAGAATACTGGAGTTAAAACAAACAAAGTAGTAAGAACCACAAATGGTGAAAGATGTGGCTGGAACCTTGCATCCAAAAGCAGTAACACTTTTTGTGGAGTTGATGTGCAAGAATAAGATCTGCGCTTCCACCAAAGCGTTAGCATTTTGTTTAGGGCTGAGTTGTGATGTTTAACATGTACAAGATTTAACTCACAAAAGACATAAAAATTTAGCTTTTTTTGAGCAGTATTATAGGTTGGTTTTCTGTGGATTTTTTTGTTTGTTTGTTTTTTCTCTTTTTTTTAAACCTTGAAAGCTGCTTATGAAATGTTTGGTTTAGCGATTATTGTTTTAGTTCATGAAAGAAAGAAAAGAATAGTGCACAAAGGTAAATTTGTCAACTAAGACTAAAGAGTCCAATAAGGAATATTGTGTTTTGCAAGTATATAGTGAGAGCAGTAATATTTTGCAATCAAAAAACCATAAAAAATACAGAGAATGGGGATCCATGTATGTTTGTACATATATGTTTCTAAACGTAAGCCCAGCTTTAGGAGAGAATTGCTCTGGTTGAGCTGCTGAGGAAGTTAGAGGATTGCCATGAGATGAATTGGCCTGTTCGCAAAGGAATAGCAGGCACCTGAATGTAGCCTTGGTGAAAGACCATCATGAGGTTTGTGGGGACAGTTAAAATGCAGTCTAGGAAGATGTGAGAAGAGTGTTTGCATTTTGACCATGGAAGAACCTTGCTCTTGGTGTCATTGAGGAGGGAAGGATGCCAGCTCCATGGAGAGAAGTTCAAGGGGCAGCGACCAAGATGATTTAAGTTTTCTGAATACCAGTGATATATACCAATATACCAGGGGCTAATTCAGCAGGAAGAATGCCTAGATGTTCTAACAGGTTTCTTGTAAATTTATTTCATCTGTTTATTTTAAAACAGAAGCTTCCTTATTCACTCAGTGGTTGTTTTTCTATATGTAGTGAGTTTGTGTGCTCTTTTTATGTAATTATTTTTGCTTTTTTCTTTACCATTAAAAAACTAAATCAAACTAAACCAAGATAGTGAAGATTGTTTTGCAGCTTTCAATTGAGAGTGTCAGAAATAGAACAGAACAGATCTTGGTTTAGTTTTTGTGCAAGATTTTGTTTTGTAATTTCTGCCCAGTTTAGCCTGGGAAAAAAACCTGAACAAATAGCTAACTGTTGACCAGTGATGACTAGAATGTTTTTCATGGCAAGTGTAGGGAGAAGCAGTTCTATGATTCAACATTAATTAAAATAATTGTTTGCCTGTGTAAAAGCTAAAAACAGAATCATTGGGATCTGAATGTAAAATGTCGCAGAGTCATGGTTGGGATTTGCAGACTCTTTCAGAGCTGCACAAGGAGTGCAGAGTGAGAAATGTGTTAGCTGGAGGCCTTTGTATTTAGAATCGCTTTGAGCACAGCAAGGTCCTCAAGAAATCATTGATAACGTACTGCAGTAGCAGAGAAGAGAACTGGGCTTACTGGTAGGGGAGGCAGTACCTCTAGAAAGATGCAGTAGAAGGGAAAAGGGAGTAGCAAAAAACTTGCCTGTCCTTGAGAACTGTGAAGAGAAAATGGTAATTGATTTGCTTAAAATTAACCACCATAACTACGTAATCACAAAAAAGAGAATCTGGAGTGACATCAAGGCTAAGTGTTCCACCAGCTTTCACTTCTCAGTAGTTGTTAGATGTTTCTGAGGAGGAGCTGTGCTTTGAACAAGAAGTTTTGCCTCTGAATTTCATGGGTGAATGCTTTACTCTGTATAACTGTGGAACTGCTTGAAGCCTGTACTTTGCTGCATTGTGTAAAAAAGGAGAATGGATTCTCTTTGGAGCGATTCATGAGGAGTCTGATAATGTTTTGGTGGCACTGCCACTGAACAAGCAGTTTTCTGGAAGAACTCATTATCAGTTTCCTGTCCTTCAGAAGATACTCTTAGGTATACTTTTTATTTATTTGTAGTTCTAGAAGAGGTTTTGGCTGCTGAAAAAAGAGGAAAAAAATAAATAATCTTAAATAAGAAACCAGAAAAAAAAAATCTTTGAGTGGTTTCTGCTGTAAAAGCATGGCAACATGTTGCTGAGAGGATGTTTACCAGCCAACTGGCCAGAGGGCAAGAAATCCTGGGAAGAATGGGAAGACTGGATGTGAAAAATGTGCAAAAGTTCAAAGAGTCTGGATTGCAGTGGATTTGATCGGTGCAGTTTTAGCTGTCTCTCTGTTGCTGTTGCAAATGAAGCTGAGCTCTACTGGATCAGCCAGCAAAATTAATTTGATAGGTATCAGATGTGGGCATGTGGCTGTATCTGTCACATCAGCTGGAACACATTGCACAGAGGTTATTCCCACTTTCTGTTGACTGTGGAAGGACAGATGATACCTGGCCTGGTGTTAAATCCTGTTGGCATAAAGTTAACCCATTGTAACTTCGAACAAATTTTATTTGTTGGGGAGGTGGTGAGTGTCAGTTGTTTCTCCTTGTCTGGCTTAAATGATTATTTCAGGGTTTCATGTTCAATGAGTATTTGCTCCAGTTAATACCCTAGTGTGGAGCTGGTCATATGTTTAATGTAGTGAGTGAGAATTTAAAAATCCTATCTGAAGTGGTTTGGTTTTTTGGGGTTTTTTTTTGGTGGTTTTTTTGTTGTTGTTGTTGTTGTTTTTTGTTTGTTTGTTGGTTTGTTTTTGGGTTTGGGTTTTTTGTTTGTTTTTTCTTAACTTTCTGGAAGGGTTTTGGCACAGCTATATGCAGAAAAACACAACTGTTATAAAAACTGCCCATAATAATTGGTTGAGTTACTTGTAAGTTTGCCTTACAGTCTTAAACCATTCCTTTCTCAAGAATCTGGCTAATATATGGGAGCCTCCCAAAAAGCTTTCCAGATGCTGGTGTCCCAGAGCTGGTGTCCCAGATTTAGGAAGTGACTGGCTGTAGCTGGATCCAATGGCTCTTACAGCACTTACATACAGATAAAAGCTGCCTTCTGTTTCCCAAGTTAGGCAGTTGTTTTACAGTGGCTGTAGGTGTAGTGCACTCTCAGTATCAAATACTTTCTTGTGATTAATTTTTGACTACCTTAATATGCCATGTGAATCCAGAATTATAGCTCACTGTGGAATGTGTCACTCTCATGGTCTGGAATTGCTTATTTAATTTTGATAGCCTGGAAAACAGAAGCAAGAAGTAGAGGGAAAGGAACTTTCCATCTAATGCTGGGAGGAAATATGGAGGAAGTTACTAAAAATTCACTGATAGTAGCAGCTATTTCAGACCAAATAAAACCCCCCACTGTTGCAACCACTGTTGCAAACCTAGGCTGGGTAGGGGAGAGAGACAAAGCTACATGTTTTAGCATGTTGAAGGCACTAAAATTCAGGGCTGCTTGCTAACACTGCTGGTTGTTTACCACTTTGGTTGTGGTATCAGGGGACTGTCAGTGCAGTTTGAATTAGCTGTTCCTTGGGATTTTTTGGGAAAAGATAACCACTCAACTAGAATTCTGTTGGTGACTGAGAGTTGTGTTAGCAGCAGGCAAACTTTGGCTGTGTTCATATGAAGACCCTTGTTCCTCCTACAGCTGTGTATAATTTAAGGTGTTTCATAGAAATAGGAAGTGTATGTGCTCAACATGTACCATATTTCAGTAGGACTTTTCATAGAAAGGCTAAAAAAATCATACAGGGGAGAGCTGCTGACTGAAATATCCAAAGTTTGATCTTGAGTTTTATAAAGGTGATGAGAGACAGTAAGTGCTGTTGAGATTACAAAGAAAGGCAGAATAAACTTTGCTCAGAGGATAATCATGATAATTTAAAAAGGTAATTTAAAGATGAGAATCCCAGGTGAGGGTATATCTTAGTACACAGGTGTATGTATAGTGTGTGTCATAGCAGGTTTGCCAGGTGTTGCGTTAGAGTAGATTTGCTCAGACAGGCCTGAGAAACCTCTTTGGAATTGGTCCAGAAACTGAGTGCACAGGCTTTAACCTGTGCTCATCCATCTGTTACTTAGAAGATACATTGGGTAAATAGGATTTAAGTGGTTTTTATTTATATTTTTTAAATGTGTATGCTTGAGTAAGCTGGGGGAGGTCTGTGGTCACTGCAAATCCCTTGGAGTGGTACAAAGCCGTGGCCTGCAGTGAATGCAGGTTCTAACATTATGGTCTGAGGAAGAGCAGGTTTTATCAAGGTGAAGTCTCACATGTTGGGACTGGTAGATTCTTTGGAATAGGACTCCAGATTAAAGGCAAAGACAGCTGCAATTATTTCATTTCTTGAAAATTCAAAATGTCCTCAGGGCTTTAAACAAATCGTCACTGTACCAGCTCCCATATTACTGTGACCTTTTATTTGGGCATCACCGTACTAGATGTGCCTCAACAGTAATTTGTTTGTTTAATATGTGATCACTGCTTTCCCTCAATAAAATTGTGTGAGTGTTTTATGTTCACTGACACAGTGCTACTCAGCATTTCCTCTTAAACTTGTTTCAGAAAAGTCTTTGTTAGCACCTCTATTTGCAGATTTCCAATAATAGAAATAGGTTTCTGTGTATTTTTCATGTTACCTACTGCACCACAGGGATGAATTGTTTCGACAGAGCCTGGCTAAACTTCGAGAGCAAATAGTAAAGGCAAATACTCTGGTGAGAGAAGCAAACTTCTTAGCAGAAGAAATGAGTAAGCTAACAGATTATCAAGTAACACTTCAGATCCCTGCTGAAAACCTCAGTGCCAACAAAAAGGTAATGATAACAAAGGATGCCGGAAAACGTAGCTTTGTGGCTAAACTTTGTAGGGCTTGAGCCAATAAAATGTTACTTTTGTTAGATTATGCATAGACAAAATAGAAGTGCTACCTGATTAATATACTGAAAGTGAGTAATAAAGTAAAAATGGCAACAGAGCATTTAGTATGGCTCTTGCTGTTTTAAAGTGTGTGATCACCATATGTGCAATGCATATGAACAGAAATACATTTTCCTGCAGAACCTGCATTTTAGTTATGTCTGCAGAAATTAATGAGTTTTGTTACAGTTTCCTACAATTTTATGTCTTAAAGGGTTTTACAGTGCTACTGTAAATATGATAGCAATTAGGGTAATATGCTTGTCCTAAGGGCTTTGATTGAGTGTGTTAGTATTCCTGTGGGAATGGTCATGCTTGAGAAGGATAAAGACATCTGGATGCTCAGAGATGTGTATAGGCCATGCTGTGTCTGAGGACAGAAGTAGCATGACTGGCATGCAGAGAGAAGCTGCATGTTCTGTATTTTATTCCTTTCTAGGAATGCAGTTTGAGTGAAGAGTTAAACTACTTACATACGCGTTTGCTGCACTGATTGTTTTTTCTTCTGATTTAGAGGGGTGCAATAGTAAGTGAGCCTGCAATTCAAGTGAGAAGAAAAGGAAAAGGTACTCAAGTGTGGACTATTGAGAAACTGGAGAACAAATTGATTGACATGAGAGACCTCTATCAAGAATGGAAGGAGAAAATTCCTGAGGTAATTGATATATTTTTAAATGGATCAAAGATTGACTTTGTTTTCTTTATATCCCCTTTATATATATAAAAGATATAACATATCTTTTAATATGTTATAGACAGCAAGTGCAATGGCTTTGTATATGAAAGGATAGGGTACTATGTTGTTTTTTTTTAAAAGAAACCAAAACAAACAAAAACCCAGAACAAAACCACTATGACTAATACTAAATATTCAAAATCTGCATGCATAATAAAACACAGGTATGTTCTATCTCACTTGTGTTTTCGGATGTTAAGTGTGCTGATGTCAGATATAATTGTGCTGAGGTAATGACTCAAAATGCCACTAAGAACATGTGTTTACCTGGCATGAAGATGACCACCACCTCTGAAAGGAAGCAGCAAGCTGCATTAGAAATAAAATTATTTCATGTGTCAAAGCTAACAAGGATGCTGCTTAAGGTGCAGAACATACTAGTGGGATAAAACTTGATTTTAAAAGATGAAATATTCTTTAATTTCATTTGTATACTTCCCAGCCTTAAAGCAGGGAAGAAATCAATTGAAGATACTTGGTCTACATCCGCATTTCTGTCAAAACCAAGTGGTGTTTTGTGAGAATTTAAGTAGCACATTAGCCTTGGCAGATAAGCATGAGATTTGCCAAAAACTTGCTTGTTTTCTAGAAAGAGATATTATATTTGGTATTCCAGAAGACATCATCTAAGTATCCAGGTAGAAGTGCATAGGAAATATATCTTACTCTCTTGTGGCTGTTAGAAAGCACCTACATTACTTGTATCAAGAATCATTCTTAAATATGTTTGAACAACTCTTGTGCCTTTGTTACATGCTTTGGACGGGACAATGGGAATCTCTAAAATCATAACACAGGGGAGGTCAAGCACTTCATCTGTGCCCATTGAAGACAACGATGATTTTGCTGCTGACTTTAGTAAGAACTGATAGCACATATTTGAATACATTATGTCTGCCTGAGCCAGGATCATTCTTTCCATGACCTATGTCGTCCATAATGCATGTGTTCTATGTGCTACATAGAAACACGTAGGCCAAATGCATGTGTTGAAGACAAAAGAGGAGAGGAAGGGAAGGAACTAACAAATTCACTGAGGAGTGCATATCGTGCTAGGAATCTGCATGAATTCTTTGTGGCTGTATGGGGAATGCTGCAGGTGTGATCTCAGCTCTATGGGAGTCGTACAAACACTTGTTGACTTAAGTAGGAATCATCCTGCACCTTCCCTTTGCCCTTGTAGTGGTAGCCAGCAGCCAGAGCAGCACAACCTGAGGATGGTTTGACCTCATGTTTAAGAAGTATAAACAGAGCAGAAAAGGTGAAACGTCTTGAAATCAATGACTACTGTGATTGCTCATGGTAAAGTCTGCTTTGCCTTGACATTGCTAAAATATGCAGGTCATCATATTATTATATCCCTTAGTAAAGAAAGGATTATATAATGTCTCATCTCAAAGATTTCATTTCAAATTTGTAACATGATTCTAGTCTCTTTCTGCCTGTGTAACAGGAAGGAACAAAGATGGGTAGTGGAGTAATTTTTGTGCCACGATCTTTTAATACTATGAGGTTATTTGATCTCCTGTTCCCATGCTGGTGGTTTTGTGACATCTCTTTCATTATCTCTAAAACAGATAAGGAAGCTGATTGGCAAAAGAGGTGATCCTTTCTACGAAGCGCAGGAGAACCACAACTTGATCGGCGTTGCCAATGTGTTTCTGGAGTGCCTTTTCTACGACGTGAAGCTGCAGTACGCTGTGCCCATCATCAGCCAGCAGGGCGAGGTAGGGCCAGGCTGGGCATGCTGAGAGCTTCTGCAGGACTCTTGGTGCTCCTTGTGCATCAGGGGTTTAGCAAGCAAATGGTGCCTGCTGTCTTGTTCCCCAGTGAATAAGTGTTTTTCAAGTGGCCTTGTGTGTTCTCTGTGTAATTGCATTCAGGTGGCAGGGAGGCTGCATGTTGAAGTAATGCGTGTCACTGGGTCCGTCCCAGAACGTGTGGTAGAAGGAGATGACTCGTCTGAGAATTCCAGTGAGAGTGGGAGTCTGGAAGTCATGGATAACAACGGAGAAATTATTCACAGAGCGAAAAAGCTGTCCTGTAGGGTGAGTGAGAACAGCTGATGAAGTTTACAGTTTCAAGCCTCTGTAACTATGTAGTCAGTCTGATGTAAAGTACTAAGCTATGTAGACTATTGCTTGCTGAAAAGTCTCTGAAAGGACTTCTCTTGTTCCAGCTCAGGGTAGGCCAGTCAGTGGTTTCCAGTGGCTCATTTAATTTGTTTTAGTTTCCAGTAGATGCACATCCTCACCATAAATACTGGTGTTACAATCCTTTACAGACACAGAAGGGGAAACAGTTTTTCCTTGTAACCATCTCCTGTAGTTTGATCATCTAATGTGATCAAGAATATCTATGGGTGGTATATGGATTTAATTTCTTCTGTGATGAAGCATTTCATTCTCTACTCAAGCTTATCAGCTTCCTCAAATGAAACATGTACATGGGTGAGGTTCTTACATCTACATTTCTGCATATGCAAAATCAGATTTCCTAAATGGGAATATCCTTACTGTCCTTTAAAACTTCTTCTTGGCTGTTGGTCTTCAATTTGCAGTTGAAGAAGAAACAGTCATATTCCTGACAACATCTGTTTTGTCTCCTCAGGTAAAAATAAAAGAAGCAACCGGACTGCCACCTAATCTCTCCAACTTTGTCTTTTGTCAATACACATTTTGGGATCAGTGCGAGTCAACAGTAGCAGCACCAGTGGTAGATCCAGATGTGCCTTCACCTCAGAGCAAAGATGCTCATTTTACAGTGACTTTCTCTCACTGTAAGGTGAGTATTTCTATTATGAAATAGTGTTACTAGAGAAACTGTTTAGAGTCTGAGCCTTGCTGGGGGAAGAAGAAGGAGGGAGTCAAGTCATATAACTAATGACTTTTAACTATGCTTAAGAATGCCTTAGTATTTCACTTCATCACTTCTTCCAAATGTAGCAAAAGGAAAAGATCTTTTGGTTAAGGATCTTTTACATTCAGATGTTACCTCTAATGTGTGGAGAAATCTATCCTTTGTATAATGACAGCTGATTATATACTTCTTTGGTAAACTCAGTAGCTTAGAAGAAATCACTGGAGCTGAGACACCACTTTTATGATGAAATGTAGTATGCAGGAGCATGAATTGCTGAGATTTTTACAACTTTCATGTCCAGAGCTGAGCTTTGTGATGCAAACTGTATGGTTGATCAGGCAGGAAGTTAGTTGCTTGGTGTGTCCTTACAAGCAAGTTGAGGAGATACAATTATTTATTATGGTTGAATGTGATTGGTTTTTCTTATTGCCAGGACTACGTGGTGAATGTCACAGAGGAGTTTTTGGAGTTCATTTCAGAAGGAGCTCTTGCTATTGAGGTGTGGGGCCACAGATGTACTGGCAATGGCAGCTCTGTTTGGGAAGTTGATTCTCTTCATGCAAAAACTAGGACATTGAGAGACAGGTACAAATGAATTACAAATGAATGCTTCCATCAACGTTCTAAAAGTTTTGTAATACCAGCTGTGCACAAATACTTTGAGGCAACCATGAGTTTTTATGGGGATGTCTTTTTAGATGGAATGAAGTAACTCGAAGAATAGAAATGTGGATTTCCATACAAGAATTGAATGAGATGGGTGAATACACTGCAGTTGAACTCCATCAGGCAAAAGATGTAAACACAGGGGGAATTTTCCAGCTTAGACAGGTGTGTATCTTTTCCCTGCCGTCTTATTCAGGCTTAAATTAATTTTTAAATTTTATTCTTAGTTTCTCTCTCTCTCTCAATTTCTTGCATAGGGTCATTCTCGCAGAGTTCAGGTGACAGTGAAACCTGTGCAGCATTCAGGAACATTGCCTCTCATGGTAGAAGCAATTCTTTCAGTCTCTGTAGGTGGGGTGACTGCCAGATCAACCAAACTGCAAAGGGGCTTGGACAGCTACCAGGTAAGGCAGTTCATTTCTCAGTTTGCTGTGGTTCTGCTGTTCTAGACCCAGCCCAACACAATTCCAAAAGGGACCTTAGCACACTGGTACATGATTTGCAGTTTTACACATGCTTGAAGTTAATACAAGTAATGTAAGCCTGTGGTGCTAAACCTGCTTTTTTTTTTGCTTATAACTCAATCTATGACTGATAAAGTACTGAGTATGACAGGACAGAAGGAACAGAAGGAATATGGGAATTGTTTTTACCTTTGTGTGTAGAGGTGATTAATACTAGATTCCTAGTGCTATTAGTTTCCCTCCCTTCCAGAGATGGTGAAAGTTGAGGAAGAGGAGGAGAAAAGCAAAAAAAAAAATTTATTAGAGAAAATGTAGTGAGATACTATTTAGCTTTTCGAAAAGCAACAAGTTGTTATTTGATAAGAATCAAAAACAGTCATCACTGAATATGAAAGGGCTATTCCACATAGCCAAGGAAGTCCTTAAGAAGCATAAATTATTTCAGCTGATACTGGTCAAATTCATATTGGAAATAAAGCATGATTTTAAGAGTGATGGCAAAGAACAAGTGGAATGGGCCACTCAGGGAAGTAAGGTGCCTTTTGTCAGAAGGTTTGCATTCCGTTCCACAAATAATTCTGACCTTGGATACAGATGAAACTGTAAAACTTGAGATTAGTGATCTGCTTGCTCAGTCATTTTTCTCTCACTGGATTCTGTGGCGATTTTAATTATTTTATTTTTTTAATAAACATATTCACTAATACTCAAATCATGGCTGACCTGCTACAGTCTAATGAAAAAAAAATCTTTCTACCTCTAATAACACTAGTTATTTGAGTGTTGTAAAATTTTAACATTTTACAAGTTTACATTTTAACATTTTACAAGTTTGTGGCAGAAATGTTGGTATTCATGTTTTGGGTTATTTCTGTGAATTTCTGTTGAGTGAAATGCATGGGTTTTGTGTTTTACAAAATGTATTTTCTCCTACCAGAAGGAGGAGGATGATGGTGGTGATATGGATAGTTACCAGGTATTGCTGCTCTTGCTGTCAATCCTGCGGCATGGGGCACAGCTAATGCTAATGGCCAGCAACTCTCAAATGAACAAGCAAAAGCGGCTTTGAAATACACACGTGCTGTGCATTTTTAGAGGCTACCTGGGCTATAAAACACTGCTATTTCAGTTTACCTTGTGACTTTATACTCTTACAATGTCCTTTCTTCTCTAGTACTCTGCAGTCAGCTCTCCTAACTGGCTACATGAATTGCTATGGGAATAAAAGCTTTGAAATTTTAATTTAGAATGAAAGCAGTTTCTGATGAATATCACAGGGAAAAGAACCAGCAGCTGCAGTCATCTTTTCCAGGCAAATTATGCAGCATAAGATATTTTGTTTGTTTTCTAAAGAAAATATCATAACCTTTTATGTTGTGCAGTTTTCTGAAATGCTTGAGTGAGAGTGGAGGATGTGAATGGGGAGAGATACAGAAGCTTCAGTGAAGCAATTTTCTTTTATCTGCACAAAGCCCAACCTTGAACCTGTTTTCATGTGTGATAAGTCACAATTTAGACAGTGTAACAGAAGATTTATTTTAAAAGGTGACAAAGAGCAGAAGAGGAAATCCCCCTCAAAGTAAAATAAATTTCAGATTTCACATAGAAGACTTTTTTCTAATAGGCAGTCCAACAGAAGTAAAACCAGTTAGGTGAGAATGCTGACATCCCTTAAAATGATGTGTTAAGTTTCCTAGCAATCTCAAAAATATAATTTAAGGTACTAACTTCTTGCGGGCTGTTTATGCGCTTCCTGACGTATCACAGAGAAGAACCAACCAGATTTTCTGTGATACCACAAAGCATGATTGCATGATGGGTTTTGTTTGCATGAGAAATCTTTTAATTGCACTGATAGCAGCTGCTAGCAATGGAATTTTGTGCAGGTTTGAGGGCATACTGACCTGTCTAATCTTCAGGAGAACTTACGATCAACTGATGATACTGGGTTTTCCTCTTCCATATGCTATTTAAAAGTTTGATTGCCACTTCTGTGAGTAATTTGCCCATGGTGTATAATTTGTTCAGCAGCAGAGGCAGTCACATTTTCTTTTCTCCTGTTGAAATCTGAGACTTGAAAGCACATAAACTTCCCTTCATGGGCGATGAGGTACTTAATCAGTGTGCATGTCATTCGGGGGAAAAAAGTTTTCTGCATCATGCAAGCCATTTAATATAAATTCTGATTAAATTACCACAAAAATCACTGTCCTTTTATTCTTATCCACATAGTCTAGTGACTTTCTTCTCTATTTCCATGTTAGGAAGAAGATTTGAACTGTGTACGAGAAAGGTGGTCTGATGCATTAATAAAACGCAGAGAATACTTAGATGAGCAGATCCAAAAGATCAGCAACAAACGAGGTTTGCAGCTTGAAGTCTCTATCATAAGTACTTTATGCCCTATACCACAAAAAGTATGTCCCATCTGTAATCCTAATCTCTTCCACCACAGAAAAATCTGAGGATGATATAGAACGAGAAGCCCGGCTGGTGGAACAGTGGGTAGGGCTGACGGAAGAGAGGAATGCAGTGTTTGTTCCAGCACCAGGCAGTGGAATTCCCGGTGCCCCTGCAAATTGGTATGTTCAGAAAAACCACTGGAGTTGGCAGCTTTTTGTACATAAACTGTGCATGCTGCAAGGTACAAATCTAAGTATGTTTTGGAGCTTCCTGTGCTCTCCTGTGATACTACAAACTGCATTCAGCTGACAGAAAGTTTAGAAGGTCAGGTGCTGTTCTGAATGTAAGAAAGATTTGCTTAGCTAAGATATTACATAGAGTAGCCTTGAAATAGCTTTCAAGGTTTGAAAATCACCTTTGAATATAATATAGTATTTTGCAACTTTTTACAATTGAGAAAATTATCCAGTAGTTTGGTTCCTTTCAGAAAAGGAGTGATTGAAAGATGAATGGTAGAACACATGATAATGTCATTGATAAAGGGTGGAGAGGGAAGCAACTGATTTCAAAGGATATGTTCTCTGTTTCATCTGAATTTGTAATATATTTCTCTTTAGCTTCATTTAAATTTGTGTTTTAAACTAAGATCTTTGGAGCTGACATGCAAAAATGAGGAATGCAATGTTAGGTTTGGGAAAGTATGGACAAGAAATACTCCTCTAATCAAGTGTACACTAATGTCTCCAATAATATTCAGGGAATAATGTAGCAATAGTCTTTTCTTGCCATTTTTCCCCTTATCCACCTGAAGTGTGCTGTGGACATATAGCTAAAGGTGTGTTTATGGATATAAAGAGTGCCAGCAGTTACACATCCAGTTGTTTGGTGGGTTGCTGACCTTTATGTGTGAGATGACTGCAACCAGTTAACTTCATAAGGAGCAGAACAGGATGTTTAGAACTCTGGTCCTCATAGTAACTGCCACATGCTGTGTGGTGTGAAATTGAGTTTTGGCAAAGCTCTGGATTTAGCTCTGTGTGAGCTAACAAAATGCTGTCTGTGCCACACAGGCATTCAGAGTAGCCATCAGAATGTTGACAGCTTTAGCCATTGGTTACAGTTAATGAATATTGCATGGAGATCTGTTTGCCCAAATTAGCTTAGGTATGAATTTGCCTTTTTTGTTACCAGCAGTTTGTTTTGTTTCAGGATTCCACCTGCAGGAATGGAAACACATATACCTGTCCTCTTCCTTGATCTGAATGGTATGTTGTAAAAGCAGATTAAGAAATTTGTGGAGGGGGAAATGGGGGTTAGTTTGGGTCAATAAATTGTTACATGGAAGAATGAACTTGAAAGGTGTAAGAAATCAAACAAGTCCTGGCAATGACACTGTCTGATATGACTTGTAAAGTGCTTTTTCTTTGGTTGTGTATGTTGGCATAATTAAGCCCTACTGTCTTAGAATAAGAATTAAAGTCAGGGAACACATGAGTACGGTGATAGGCTGTACAACAGAAAATATGGTAAGAAAGCAAGCTTAGCTTGAATCAAACAGCAGATGAGGAAATCCTGTAAGCATTTTGATGTACAAATTCACATGTCATTAAAGCACTGATAGAGAATCTCCCAATGCTTTCAGAGCTCCTTCCACTGACATTTCTGTAGAGTTTTAAACAACTCATTTAATGAACACTGTGTTAGGGCTATAATGTGCTTTTTTTGCAGAATCTAAGTCTTCTCCCTTTGAAGGTATTTAGTTCTAAATGCAAGAAGAATATTGATATATATTCTTAAGACACAGATACACAGTGTAAGTAGCAAGAGACTAGAGGTAGCTCCACATTTAAGGACTGTTTGGGAAGCAAGTCTAATTATAAACCTGAACATAAAGCACAAGAGGATCTATAGGCCTTATCACATCCAGCACTGGAGTGGACTATTACACATATTTATATAGGCAATGCATCAATAACCTGCTTTAGCAGATACTTTTGGAAAGTGAAATACCCTCTTCCTTCATCTGCGCTCACAGGGAATGTTTTTTTGTTTTGGTTTGGGTTTTTTTTTGGTTTTTTTGGTTTTTTTACTATCAGCAGAGATTAGCAGACAAAAGATCAAATCAAATAGGATATTTAAATAGGTTCATTGTGTCATTGCACACCTTCTGTTTGTTTAGCTAAAAGTGTAATGTGGCCAGAACTACTGTTCTCAATTTCTTTTGTATGCTGAAATCATCTTCAAAATGCTGCATAGTAATAAGATTAAGTAGGATTAAATGTATTATGAAATATGGGTAGGCCTTTATTACAACTTTGCCTCTATATATTCATATCCTTTGGTATAAAACTATTTCATTCTTTGCACATTTGTTTCATTAGCTGATGACCTCAGTGCCAATGAACAACTTATAGGTCCCCATGCATCAGGAGTTAACTCAATACTACCAAAGGAGCATGGGAGCCCATTCTTTTATCTGCCGATCATAAAACACAGTGATGATGAGGTAAATTGTTAGCAAGCCTCCTTTTTGACAACTGCAGCTTGTGTAAATGCTTTCTTCTTATGTTTTATTTCCTACTTCTATGTATTTAATCATTATTATTATTATTACCTTTCTGTCTTAGAAATACCATCTGTATCTAGTGCTGCCTTTATTTTCCGGCCTATTTATTTAGAATTTAAGAGGATATGACTTGTTAGCTCTTTTGCCTTAATTCAGAGATGACAAGTCTTAGCTCTTGGCAAAGAATAATTCAACTGCCTGACTCAAAATCCCTTTTCCTGCTTTCCTCACCCCTTCATCATTCCTCTTACAGGCTCTTAACTCTTCAGAGAAAATGACTTGTTTATTGTGTGCACTAGGCAAAGCTTAATACTTAAATAAAAATGCTTTCATTTGTAGTACAGAATTACTGTTTTTCAAATATATGGTTTGGGAATTGTTGGAAATTAATGGTTCTGAATCCATTTTGGAATTTCTTTACTGATTCTTTCCATGTCCTGCATCTACTCAGGCCATTGTTTAAGAGACCATTTCCAGAATAAAGAGGACATCAAAGTTGGGGAAGGCAGAGGGAAGGAAAAAAAAGTACTGCAGAATGGGTGCAGGTTTATTCTGTCTGGGCTGTTAATCTAATCCAACATAGATGGAAGATTTTACATTGAAATTAATATACTTCTAATGTAGTAGCAGTAGGATTTGTATTCCTTCATCCAGTCTTTCTTCTGCTTTCCTTTCTGTCTCCAGCCATGTGAAAACTTCCTTTTGGGGCAGGGTTTGCACAGTGCAGGGATTGTGATCATAATTGTTTTCCCCAGTATCTTAACACCTCTTTTATGATTCTTCTGATAAATTCCCTCTATGAAAAGTAGGTTTGACTTCACTTTGTTCAATGATGGTGATTTTTCTCTCATTAAGGAATTGTTTTACTTCATGTTAGATCATTGTAAATTATACGTTTTGTTAGAATAATAGAATCTTTGATTTCCCTTTCCTTCTTCCACTTAATTTGTCTGCATAGGTTTCAGCCACTGCTGCCTGGGACTCTTCTGTCCATGATTCGGTGCACCTCAATAGGGTAACTCCTCAAAATGAGAGAATTTACTTGATAGTGAAGACTACTGTGCAGCTCAGTCACCCTGCTGCAATGGAACTGGTATTACGCAAAAGGATTGCAGCCAACATTTATAACAAGCAGGTAATAAGTTTATATATTCTTTTATTCCTTGTTTTTTTCATATTCTTAATTTAATGAATGTGTTTTCTTAGCTGCTTGCTTAATTTTGTGAGTCTGGTCTCCCTAGTTCTTACGAGAGAGAAATGAAAACTAGATGTTTATAGGTTGCACTGAAGCTGGTATATTGTACTGGTATATTTCTTTGAACTGTCCATTTTTCAACTGATTGAGCTTAGTAGCATTGTATACTGAGCACAGTGCTGTAAAGAGTGCTTAAAATATCATAAATGCTAAAAAAAGTAGTTTAATCAGTTATGGTTCTGATTGGCTTCATAATCAGATTTTTCATTGCAACTTTTTATTTCTTAGGATGTCATAAATAATAATTATCAAAATAGTAACTGAAAATTACTTTCTTTCTAGAGTTTTACCCAGAGCCTGAAAAGGAGGATATCCTTGAAAAATATATATTATGCCTGTGGAGTGACTTATGAAATAGTATCCAATATACCAAAGGTAAATCATAACGTATTTCTCTGGCAAATTCATAGAATTCAACAGAATTTACCTACTGCAGTGGGTGATACTGATTAGAAAGTAAATGTCCTGCTTTGCTGGCATGAGGCAGGTTGCCAAAGTGGATATAGTGAAGTTCAGTGTGAGATCGTGTTTATCTTTAAACAGTTGAAAACTGTGGGGATTTTATTTTCTCTTCTACTGTGTTTAACTGAGTTTTTGTAGTAGAGTTATTTTTGAAGGCCCAATAGCTTAAAGTCTACAGGGAAAATAGAGAGGGTACTCAGAGGAACGTTCAGGTTTGTGAAAACAGAATAGCTGGGAATCTGAGTTCACAGGAATATAAATTACTCTTTATAGAAAAAAGCTTGTATGAGTTGTAAATGTACTATAAAATTTATTTTAAAAGTAAACAAGCTGGACAAATGAAAACATAAATAGTCTTGAAACCCTGTAATTGTCACTTTGTTGCAGTACTACTTAAATTTTAAACTCTAGGGAAGTCACAGCGTATTTTAAGATTTGGGAAGGAAATTACATTTCCTTGCCTAGGCAGTTGTCATTAGTTAAGCCTTAACATACACAATTTCAGGTTATATATGCATTATTTCTAGAAATGCATTTACTACAGCAAATGCTCAAAACTTCTCCTAAGCTTGATCTCTTCAGCATCATTTGCATCTCTATGGAACAACCCTGGATCATTGAGTGTAATTAGGTTTGCTGATTCAGTTTAAGGAGCCCAAATCAAATTAATTTCTGGATTGAACTGGTCTAAAAAAGTGAGCTAAAACAATTGGCTTTCCTTCTTGAAACCTTGAATGGTGTAACTTCTACTTTAGGCTACAGAAGAAATTGAGGATCGTGAGACCTTAGCACTGATGGCTGCAAGGAGTGAGAACGAGGGCACATCCGATGGCGAAACCTACATTGAGAAATACACACGTGGTGTGCTGCAAGTGGAGAACATTCTGAGCCTTGAACGGCTAAGACAGGCAAGGAAAAGGCATTTCTTCCACCCTTTGCACTGGATTATGAGAATTCAAGAAGAGATGATTGATCTTTTAAAAATACCGTGTTGCTTTTTTTTTTTTTTCAGTTGGGTGTTTTTTTTGTCCATCTTGCATAATTGGACAGATAAATGCAAGATGAAGTTAGTTCTGTGGAATACAAATTTCCAGAGGTGGTGGATGTAGTAACTAAAGCTGGCAATGATGTAGTACTCAGAACCTGAACAAGCAGAGGCCAAAGAATGAATTTCAGACAGAAGTTTTGGTGGTTGTGTGTGAAAATTAAGATTTGTGAATGCAAGCCCTGATTGCTGCTGTTAGCGACACTGAAAAAAAAGTCCCTATCCTGCTTGCTCAGTTCTCCTGAGGAGACCATGGCATTGCTGTTAGTGTTTTGTTCTCTTTACACAGGCAGTCACTGTCAAAGAGGCTCTCTCCACTAAAGCCAGGAACATCCGCAGGAGCATCAGCACTCCGAACGTGCATAACGTAAGGACCCTTCATCGTTAGCACTGATGGGGCAGGGGCTGCTGTCTGTGTGCTGATGTAATGCTTGCACAATGGGATATGGTAATGATTACTCTGTGCTGGGACTAACCAGCCTGTGGGGAAGTGGTCGTGAAGTGAAACCCCCTCCCCAAAATTGTCTGTTCTAGGAGATAGCAAAGTTAACAGGGAAGAGGGAGGGTTGGTTGAAACTCTTCTCCTTTTACAAGGATATCCATTTGGGAAGTAGTTCAGGATGACAGCTGCCCTAATTCAGTTTACTTTTACCCCAAAGTCCCTTTAACTTTTTTTATGGTATAAGGGGTAGTTTCCATTTTATGTGTTCTGTCACACCCTCATACAGCAGAAATGTAGATGTCTTTATACATAACCTGGTCTGAAAAGAGAGCACAAAACAGTTATTAGGACTAAATGATCATAGTGTTTCCTCAAGGTATTATATCTTACAAATAAAAGGTAGGAATTCTGTCATTCTGTCTGTTGGTGTTCCGTAGGTGTCCTGTAGTCGACTGGATCTTTCTGCCTGCGATGAAGATGACAAGGTATGGAAATGTAGCAACAAACAGCTCACATTCCCAGATTTCCCATCCCCACCAGAAGCAAGATGTGTTTGAGAATTGGGGAAAAAAAAAGGAAAATAGAAATAGTATTTTCCTTTAATAGTATTTAAAGCAGTTGATTACATAATATATCTTCAAAGTTCTGCACCCATTACATATAATTTTGCATTAAACCTTATTGTCCTTCTCTGCTTTTCATATTAGAATTATAGAAACTGATATGTAAGAAACAGAAAAAGCAAAACTTTAACTACTTCTCTGACCAGCTAATTACCTTTCAAACAATGCATTTCTGTATGACAGGAAAATTATCTGAAGTCAGTAATTGACATACCTTTGGTTTGTGGGGTTTGGTTGACTCTTAAAAAAACCACCTGAGTTTACCTATTGTTTTTTTCCATACTTGTCTGCATCATCATGCAGATTTATGTATTTTTATTTTTTAGGGTTGGTCTGAAAGTCACCTAGATATATCTGACTGTTGTTCCAGTTATCAAGATGTATCATGCTATGGTACTTTACCCAGGGAGTCACCTCGCAAGAGCAAAGATGGCAGTGGTGAGATTTCATATATGTAATGACAATGCTGGTGGATTCTTATTTACTGCATTAAACTGAAAATTAAATTCCCAGTGCTCTTTTCCTAATAAATGTGTTATCCAGCTTCTTAAGGAGCTAAACATAATCTGGAAATAGGGGAGAAATGGAGAAATGCATAAGACATCCAGGAAAGAGGGTAAAGAGGAGGGCAGAATATGCTAAATATAAATCAAAACTGTAGAAGAAAAAAAAGAAAAAAACCCGCCCAAAACAAAACACCACACACACACACACAAAAGAACAGAACACAGCTGCTGTTATTTTATGAATTTGAAGATGAAGATGCTTTTTTTAAAGTGAGGAGTGTCCTTAGACAGGTTCTTTACATGATATGTGGATATCGGCAATGGCTCTCCGTCAGTGTGTCACAGGTGCCTTGTTTCCTTCAGGTCACATTGACCAGGCAGTGCAGGTAGAAATACTGCTGCAATAAAGTGGGACTGGGGGTTTATTCATTGCTTCCTTGCTTATAATTTCCTTTTTCATCATGCTGGCTGTTCTGGATGGCTGGCTTGGTTACAGGACAGATTTGCAGTCTTGTGGGCAGAGGTCAGGTGAGACACAGGAAGCAAAGAGCTTCTCAGTTCTATTTTCAAGGACACTTCCCACTGGTTTTATGACCAAGATGAAAAGGAGAAATGTTGGAGCTTCAGAATGGAAGGGGCAGATACTGCTGTTCTCTGCTTTCCTTCTGTTTCCAGATTTCTCTGAGGATCTCACTGAGCTATGCATTATTTCATGCCTAGGACAGTGGTTAAATACTTAAATATTGACATTTTTCTGTAGCCAGCAACTTTGTCAATTGCATGGCTTAACCTTCAGTTGTTTTGAAATATGACATTGCAGTCAGGATATGAAGAACTGAAATACACTATTTTTGCTTTTTTACCTAGGTGTTGTAGCAGAGAATTCCCATGCTTTAATGGCCAGCCCCTTTAAAGCATTTTCTCCCCAGCCACCAAAGTTTTTCAAGCCCTTAATGCCAGTGAAAGAGGAACATAAAAGGAAGACCCCACTTGAAAGCCGACCTCTACTTAGTCAAGAGGTAATCTTTGAAAACCACTTGCTTTTTTAAAAGAGATGGAGTGATTTTGTGTACTTGGAAAATCATTTGCATCTACTGCAACAGAATTTTGTAATTCTCTGGTAAAAGTATTCAGGTCACTCTTTATATGTGGTGGAGTTTTGCTTTTTGGAGTTTTGTTTTTTACCTGAATACAGGGTTTGTGAATTTTGGGGTTTTTTACTTCTTGGTATGTATTCTCCATTACAGGATACTTGTATTAAAGTAGCAGTAACTACTTTACTACCTTTACACCTTTTTCTTTTTATTCTTCAGTAAGATGTTGGTGTGGTTTTTTTCATAGATGAAACGTAATTTTGTGAAACTATTCTGGGGTGGTTATAATTCTGGCCTTTATTCCTCACCCTCAAACTCTGGGAGGGGCGTATGAGTCCCCTGCCCATTAACTTGAATTTTGATGTCTGTATGGCCAGCATGGGTGTTTCACCTTCATCACATCTTCACACCTTTCTGACTTGGCACCCAGTTAGCACCGTGGTCAGAGCTGTGGTTTGTGTGATGTGTTGTGTGTCTCAACCTTTGCAGAGCACGCCTCCATCGCAGGTGCACTGTGCTGGCTGTGCTGTGCCTGCAGGAAGCAGGGCCAGCAGCATGCCTGAGGAGAAGATTGTAAGTTTTGTACCAGTTTCTGTCTCGAGGCCTGGTGGTGGGCTTGAGGCACTCACACTACTCCAGCAGGAAAAAGAAGTTGTGAGGTGGAAATAACCACTTGTGACTGATTGTAGGTTATGGTTGTAGCAGTTGCTTGCCTGGCTTGCAAATGCATTCTGTCATTGGAACTAATTCTACTGGGGTTTGGTGTTCTGTTTATGTTTTGTTTTGTGTTTTAATGTTTATATGTCATATGTCTTGCGGGGTGGGGGGAGAGGGGAGGCTGTAGTGTTTACAGGGCACAAATGATCAAGTGAAGGAGGGTTAGTGAGCAATGCTGTTGTCACTCTAATATCCCTTGTATGTTACCTAGATTTTGTGACTATACCCCAGAGTAAATGGAATGATCTCATTTGGTGTAAGTAACCGTGCATTTAGGTGTGGGTACACTATAAAAGCTTATAATTGCCTGACATGGAAGTAATATGACTAAGATTGCCGCTCTTAATTAACCTGCAGCCTGTCTTTTATCATAATTCAGGTGGAAATTGAGGTGGAGGGCTTTTGTTTTAATCTTCACTTGCTAAATCCTTTTCTCACTGCTGCTTCAACAAAAGGTGTATCATCATTTCTGCTGTGTGATGGTTTTGGGGCTGTGGAACGTGGCTGCAAATACTTGCTTTAATCAGAGCTTTAGATTTAAAATTCAGAACCTTCAAATTATTTCCTGTAAGTCCTATGGGACAGTTTTCCACAAAATGCTAGTGATGAGTTCTTCTATTCAACAGTTATCTTCATTCCTACCATATAGCCAAGCCATTAAAAAAACTGCTCTGGATTTTTAATGCTGTTTTGTAAGTTGTTAGACCAAAGTATCCTCAGTGTTCTGGTGTATATATTTGAAGCTCGGCTGCTGGGTTTGGGTGGCAGCTGTTTTATTCTTGATCATGTTAATTTTCCATAAGGTAGCTGACGTGCTGACTCGCACTGAGTCACTGATACACATAGCATGAAGGTATTTGGAAGACAAAAATCTTCTAGTGGGTTGAAAAAACAGCCCTTGGAAAATAAATTGTTACAAAACTTTCCATAGCAACTTGAGGGCAGTTTTAATCCCTTGAGTGGAAACAAAGTCTCACCCCATGCATGCCCTGAATTAACCCAGGCGCTTGCCTGTGCTGCTGTCCACAGATATACAGAAGCTTTCAGAGCTAGGAAAGGGCAACATCCTGCCACCAGGCTTTGCCAACTAGAAGGGAACTAATTCACTGAACACTGTAAACCTGCTGTAGCCAACAGGACCACAGAAAGAGGTGTTCTTTCAGTTCTCAGCTGCTTGACTCGTACTGACTTCTCCCTTGTATCAACACAGCTTTTTGTTTGGCTGCATAGGAAGTCAGATCAAGGGAACTGATCCACCCAGCTGATGGCTTGACTACCATGGAGTTTTTCATTTGGATCTAGTCCTCTGTCTGATGACTTTTTAGACCCTTGAGGGTCCTGGGGAGACAGGCAAGAAGTAGCAGCTGCTAGTGGGGAGGAAGTTGACATGGCTACTTTGTGTAGCCCAGACAGCTTAGGTGGTTGGGTTTAGCAAGTGATGCTTCTGGGGGTTTTATTGCTGTAGGAAAGAAGTCTTTGTAGGATGTAGCTTCCCAGGCTACCCCATTTTTCAGAGCTGCAGTGAGTCCTGTATTTTAACTAGGCTGAAGTATTCCAATATTCAAAACACATCTGCCAAAGGAAGGGGGGAAAAAAAGGCAGTTAACAAAAAAAAAAATTTATTCAGTTGGCCTGAAACAGAGCATTCAGCCTGAAATTTCAGAGAGTACTTACACATGCTTGATATTGCAGCTATATCAAAACAGCATGATAGAGGGGCATGTTCTATATAATATAGGAATACAGTGACTTATGTTAAGGTCAGATTAAATGTTTTCATATTAAGTATATTTAAATACTGCCAGTAATTAACATGTTTAAGGGAGGGTTTGCTAAGAGGAAACCCTTCTAGCGCGCAGTAAAAATTGAGGCACCTGTGGTGCAACCACTAGATAAGTATTACTGATTTTTAAATTAGTAAAATGGGAACTAGATTGTTGAGGTTACTTGAGAGGTGTAATTTAGGGATTTGAAAATGCAGATGCAAAGCAGGTGTAGGGAAGCTGCTCTGTGCTCTTGCTTATTTTGCTTCTTTACTGCTAGGACTTGATGTATAGTCTTGTCTCAATAGTTCTTGCTGTTGTGGTCTTTCTGTTACCAGTTCTTAAATCTACTTTTCATTATAGTCATTCTGTTATATCCCAGGGAAGTTGCTGAAGTTTCTTGACCAGTTTTTCAAAGATTTTATCTTTATTTATACCAATAGCCTGAGCTGTATGAGGCACCTTCTTTCTTTTTTCCCCATCTCACTTCCACAGAAATTTGAAAAACTCTGAAATTGCTTTGTTTCCGCAATTCCCCAGTCAGGAAACTTAAGATGAGCTTTGTAAGGAAATATGTCTTGCCCCCACCAAGGGCATATTTTGTTTGTCACAAGGTGGTGTCTCTTCACCTATTCACAGCATTTTTCATAGCCTATGTTCTAGTAAGAAGACTGGTTCTCTGTAGCTTAGCTTTTGTGCTTATGATGACAGATAACCCTGAAATGGCACATGACTGACAGTGTGGTTACTTGTTTGGCCTTTCCTAATCACTCACCAATGTCTGTATGTCTGTAGAGCCATTTCTCAGTTACAGGCTCTTATCCAGTCTGATTCTGGACAGGGAAACCACCAAGGTGGGGTTTTTTCAGTCAAATGAGGAATCTTGCAAGTTTCAAAGGAGACACAAAGAACTGTTATAAAAATATCTTTTGGTCTCAAGGGGACATTTAGCTAGTATCAACTAGAAATACTTCCTTCATTAAATATTTATTAGTTTGGAGTTCATATATAGTCTTAAACTTTAAAAAGGATATTTGATAAACTCTTAGTTTTTAATGTTTAAAAAAACCCCCAAACTATAAGGTTCTGCATAGAACAAAACTTAGTTTTGCACAAGTAAAATTGTTAAAAGGGAAGAAGTAAGCAGAATGATTGAGAAAACATCCCTCAGAAATGAGCAACTGGTGTCCTGCAGTATGCAAAAGAGATGCTTTGCATAAGGCTTTAGTGCTTGGAAGCATATTCGTAGTCTCAATAAAGGAAGTATTAATTGTTTTCTTTACTTCTAAAGGAATTGTGGATTTCAGATGTAAGTAGCAAGACTTTCAACAGTAGAAATAATGCTCAGTAGTCTTACATGACATTTTATAATACTATTGCTCCTCTTCAGAGAAATAAATAATTGCAAATTAAAGCCTTCATCGAAATTCTGTATGAGAAATAACTCTGAAAGAGTGCTGTGAAAAATAGAAAGCAAAGGATACCAAGCCTTTACCTGAGTAAATATTAATAATCTGAAATATGGTTGGATTTGTCAGATACACTTAGACAAGTAGAGACATCCTGTTCAGATACTGATTGCTGTGCCAACAAAAAATTAATATTATTGAAAATCTTGAGTCATCTTAAAAGTCTATCCTGCATGGGTAATACTGAATTATATTTCCTGTGAGTTTGCTATGGGTTTGAACATGGTGAGAATGGACATGGTAAGACGGCCCTTACAGATAAGGGCCATCTGACAAATGGGGAGAGGCTGGAATATCTGGAGCTGTTCAGCCTTAAGGAGACCAGTCACAGAGGCATCTTATCAACATATAAAAACACTTGATGGGCCAAGGTAGACTCTTCTCAGCAGTGTCCAGTGACAGGACATGAGGCAAATCAATACACATGAGATTCCATCTGACCACAAGATGGAACAAGAATACATTTTTTCTACTCTGAGGGGGGTCAAACACCGGAATGAGTTGTGTAGAAAGGTTGTAGAGATGTCAAAACCCACCCAATTGGACACTGTCTTGGACAACCTGCTCTGGCTGACCCAGCTTGAGCAGAGGGAGATTGGGCTAATTGACCTCAAGAGGTGCCTTCCAATCCAAACAATTCTGTGATTTTTCTGACATGGGCAAGCGGAGCAAATCTGTTTCCTGTCTGGGCATTGGAAGTTTTGTTATACAAAGTTATTTGAGCAGTCTTAGCTATTTTGATGTGAGGAAACATTTTCAAGAGGATGTTTAAACGGATGTGTTGGTACTCTGTGGTCATCTGTTTAACTGTTCTGCTTTTCCTTTTACATTGGTGAATCACAGCAGGTGTCTGAAAGCATCCAGGTACTTCAGATATCACACAGGGTCTGCCTTGATCAGAATTTGAAATCTGTGATGCAGATAAAGGAGCTGAGAAATAGTGGGTGCTACAGTTTCTTTAAAGGACTTGAGCAGTTTTCATTTTTCCTAAAATACAATTATTTCTAGTAGAAATTTCCTGTAAATTAACCATTTTTACTATATATGTGTGAGTATGCATATACCTATGTCTATACCTGCATATATATGTGTAAATGAAGACATACATGTATATAAAAAAGGAAGTACTTAAAAAATCATCCATATGGAGTCCTGCCTGCAGTATTTTATCTTGGAGGAGCAGCCCTACCATGTTGCCAGAGCCTTTCTCAGATTCATCTTTACAGACTGAAGTCCTCAGCTTCAGATGGATTCTGTGAAAGCCACATCTGTGTTCTGGTCATGGTGCATCCCCACGTATCACCAAGGGGAAATTCAGGGAGGCACCTCCAAATTCTGCTAAGGTGATTAGTGTCACTTATTTCCCTCCAAACACATACATGTCTGCATACAAATGCTTCCGTGAAGATTTGCTGTAATATTTGATCTTTTTGCTTGTGTATTCAAACATCCTGAACATGTTCAGCTGTGATAGCCAGGGGTAAGCAAAATTATTTAGCCTTGCTGATATCAGGTTAATAGAAAATCCCACAGTGCAAAGTTTTTAATAATCCCAAAGTTTTTAATAACCTGTATTGCAGCAGGGACTCCATATTTATGTTTATCTTGTTGGGTAGTGAATTAACTGTATAAAATACCTTCAGGTTTAATTAGTCTAAATCTTGGGAAAAAAAAGTTTGTGTATGAAAATATGTAACCTTCCTTTTATTGGTTTATATTTTCTGAACTATTAAGAATTTATTTTCTAAAAATTTAATAGCTCAGTGTAGATAGGATACATTCCCAGCAGCTCTTTTCAATGGTGTCTTCCATTCTTCAGAATAAAGACTATTAAAGGTACATATTTCTCTATGCTCAGAAAGGAAAAAATCAAGGATGGTTAGTTTATTTTGGAAACCTCACTGTCACAGGTATCTAATCCTAATTCCTCTTCTCATTTGCAGGACTCTGAGGAGGAAGACAGTGAGTTGGAGGCCATTAATAAGAAACTGATAAGTCCACAAAGTTTTCAAAATTTCCGGCCTTACGTACCGGAGGAGTTTGCTGACTTCAGTATTTACAATGCTAGCCTGGAGAACAGGGAGTGGTTTTCCTCTAAATCAGACTTCATGAGCTCACGTGTTCTTGAGAAAGAGGTGTCCCGCAGCCCCACCACTAGCAGCATCACTAGTGGCTACTTTTCCCACAGTGCCTCTAATGCCACCCTGTCTGACATGCTTGTTCCCTGTAGTGATAGCACAGACCAGCTAGCCAGTCACTCCAAGGAGCTGGACTCTAGTGATCCCTCGGGATCATCCCTTGCACATGATTTTAGATCTTCTTTGAACAAGGAATGTCGAGAGTCAGAAAAGGAGTTAGTGAGAGAGAAGTTACCTGTGGTACCACTGAAAGAAAACAGTGCCTTAACAGAGCAAGTACCACTGTCATTCAGTGCCACTGACAGAGACTCTCAGCAGTTACCCAGAGCTGGATCCCTCTCAGCTCTAAGTTCCTTGGATGGCAAAAACACCATCGAATTTTCAGCATGCGAGGTGACAGTTGAGCACACGATGGATGTTCTGGAAGATCACTCCTTTACTGAGTTCATGGGTGTTGAAGATGGGAAGGACTTTGACCATTCAACAGCTCCACAGTCGTGTTCCCTTCTGTCCTCTAATGGAGCGAGTGCCTCGGAGTCACCCCGAGGCCCTGGCAAGGGTCAGAGCCCGTGCACGGGCCAGCAGAGCTCTGCAGCAGCAGCAGGTGACAACTGGCTTGCGGATGCTGTGGAAAGCCCTTTTTGTTCTGGACTGGTAAAAGACACTTCAGACCCTGAGACTTATCCCGATGCTTCCATGGACGATTTTATCATGAAGGACCACTTGGATGGTTCTGATTGTGAAGAAGGTGCTTCTGCAGATCAAGCCCACGTCTTGCCGAGCTGGGTGGCTGTGGGCGAGCAAGTCTGTGTTGGAAGTAATAAAATGGGCACAGTGAGATACGTTGGAACAGTGGATTTTTCAGCTGGAATCTGGGTTGGAGTTGAACTCAATGTTCAGCTGGGTAAGACTAAATGTGTTCTGGGTTATCTATGCAGCTAGTGTGACCAATTTTTAAAGTCATAGTACAATCATTCCTTCCAGTTCAGTCCTGGGAAGTACCTCCAGTTTCATGAAGCTTGGTATCTGATGCACCCAATTCTCAACTTTCTGGTTATAGGGGTGCTCTGATCCATTTTTAACTGTCTAAAAGCCCTGCTTTTGCATGTTGTGGTAGTTCCCCATTGGTACCCATCTGTTTTTACAGATCAGAGAAACAAAGATCAGAGAAAGCAAAGCCTAAACCAAATTTTTGTTTTTTTAATAAGTGTGCACACATTCATGAACAGTACTAACAGTGTGCGTCACTTGTCAGATAGGTTTGCTGTCAGTGACTTTTAGAGATTTATTGTTGTTTTCCACTGGGGAAAGATGAATTCCAGAGCACAGGTTTTCTGTTACTTCATTTCGGAGGGGTCAGAAAAAGTCAGTGCTCTGCAAGTGTTAAGAAACTTCTACAGAAATGCTTCAGGTCATCTAAAAAGATGTTTTTAGTAGTTTAATAGGTAATATCACTTATGCCCAAAGTTTGTCTCCAGCTACATTTTAAGCTTTGCAAGCAATTGGTTTTGAGGACAGTTTATTTTGCAAAATGAACACATGCTTGTCTTTTTAAAATGTTAGTTAACAAAGCAATATTTTAGAAAATCATCTTTTTGGTCACATTTTAAGCCTTCCTTCCAAATTTTGTTCTCCCTAGTGTATGGTGAGCATCTGGCTCTGTCACTCAGCAGGATCAATCTTGACTATTTGACAGATAACCAAAGCTATTCACACTTCAGCGCCTCAATTGTATGTGTTAATGGCAGCACCAGCATTTAATCCTGTGCATTTCTTTCCATTGAAGGGAAGCACGATGGAATTGTGAAAGGCAGAGAGTACTTCCACTGCAAACCACGACACGGTGTTTTCGTTCGTCCCTGGCGCCTCAGCAAAGCACCAGCTCCCTCGAGGAAATGGACTAGCACTTCCCGGTCTCAGGCATCTTCCACTTCAGAGAAACGGAAGAGTTCTGTGCTTCAAGGCTCATCAGCCACTCCCAAGACAGGAGGAGACGTCCTCTGCCATTCAGGAGATGCAGCGGCTACTGCTTTTTCTCTAAAAAAACAGGAAAACAGGAAATCTTGGATTAACTAAACCGCAGTATTTTTGCACTTACTACACACATCACTGTGTAGAAAACTTTACAGATTTTTGAAGCTATTGTACATTTTAACCTGTCCATATGGAATGTGTATTCTTTAGAGTCCTTGACTTAATTCTCTAATTTTTTATAAATAATATATATATTATATATATATATATATATGAATGTGTATCTATAGTTTGTCTGCCAGTGGGCAGATATGGCTGCACACTAAAACACAGTTAAAGCTGATTGTAGATCACTGAGGTACTGGACTATTTGTTATGCAACAACTTGGGAGATATATTTTAAACAACAAAAGATATTTTATTGAGGAAAAACCAGGATGTGAATCCGTATTTGGAAAAAAGACCCAACCGCTGTTCTTAATTACCAAAGAACTTGTTTTAGACTGACATATTTGCTGTTTATATCTTTCTATTGTAAATGTTTTAACTGGTAACTTGGTGCCATGTTCCTTTCAGTCACTGGGCACTGTGCAGCCTTCCGTGTTTAAGCACACTGAAATATCCAACTGCTTCATATGTTTTGTCTTCCTTGAGGCCTGCCACTGTGCTGACTTGGCATTGGAATGACTGACGATGCCTGAAGCTATGAGTCTGGCATTTCACATGTTAGCAAAAGCCAGCCGGGCAGTTTGACTGCAGAAACAGTATTACTGCAAGGGTGTGAGAGGACAACATTCTGGGTTTTTTAGGGGGTTTTGGGTTTTTTGGGTGCGGGGTGGGGAGAAATGGGAAATAAAGAAGCAGTAAATGGATCATGACTGCAAACTTTGCACTTGTTACTTGCTGGTTTATTATCAAGATGAAATAGAACCTGCTAAAGTAATTTTAATCTGTAAAGTTTATTTTAATAATGGGAATGATGGAGGGATTTATGTCTGGTGCTCATGAATTCCTAAGAAGGTTGTTCCACATGTAGATACTGTAGATGCCTGTACAAGTGTTCTGGATATTTGTAAAGCAACATGGTAAAAAATGAGTGAAGTGAATGGCCTGCTGTATCTTTTCTTTGTTCCTTAGCAAGTGAATGATTGAGATACCTGGGACCTTACTGAAAAGCTGCTGTTCTTTCTTTGATTGTTGTGTACAGTAAGCGGATTCTCGTATTTTACTATTTACTGTAAAGAACTGTAATTTATATACTGCCATACTGTATTTAATTGGTGCAGACCTGTTGTGTGTTAGAATACAGACTGTTTTGGGATTTAAAAAAAAAATGCTTTGCTTGTGTTTGGTACAATTAGGCTTCCTGCTCAAAGAGGGAGCTGTTTCTAGCTGGTCCTGCTCAGATGCAAAGGACTTGGTAAAAATGCTGAAGGATAGTGATGTTGGAGTGGAAGACTAGATGGTATGAACCCATCTTACCACTGAGCCTCAGAGGAGAATAGCAGCCCCTTTGGATACACATTCCTCACCTTCTGCTTTCCCCGTCCCTCTCAGGAGAGGGAGCAGAGGTGGAGAACTCCTGCCAGAGAACATAATCCTGTGGGTCAAGGGTAGATGGGACAAGTTCCTGGAAGACAGACAAGAGAGGATCATTGCTAAATATATAAAGGCCGCAGCTGCTGGCAGCTGGGAGGGCAATGTTCTGAGGGAGGCAGTGAAAGGAGGGGCTGTGAAGTGCAGTACACTTGCCCTTGCCATGGCTTTTGTCCCTTCTAAGACAGGATTCTTAAGTGTTAATTGATTTTGAAATGTGTATCTTTGCAGAACAGTTCATGTTTCTGGTGTCCACCTGGAGTTGCTCTCACTGTATTAATGACACTGATGCTGGAGGAAACTACTGTAATAGAAAAAGATTTTATGCAGAATTATTTTATAAGGCACAGATGATTGTGGAACATTGCCAGGTATCAATGCCAAACACCCCAATGTCTTGAAGTTAAGTTTAGATGTCACTTTAATCTTTTTATAAACATTTTAGGAAATCTACTTACACATTGGCATTAACATATTTGTCCAGGACCAGTACGAACACTTTTGAAAATCAATGTGGCCATTTTCTTATGGAACACATTCAGTAGTTACACCAGGTTAGCATCAGCCAGCATCAGCTGGGCTCTTCATTGTTTCAGGCTGCTGAGAATACAGAATGCATGATTGATTGCTTTGGAAACACTGGGATAATTGTGCTCTTGGAGTAGGCAATCTGTATATGCCAAAGAGACCAAAGCAAGCCAACCTTGTGTCCTTCTGTACCCACTTCACATAACCTATGCCACTGTGAGTTCTGTTGTTATTAAAAGACCTGTACTTGTGCAAACCTTGCACGTTAATATGCCCTGCTCTGGGTTGATGTAAAGTTAGAAGGAGCACAGCTAACAGGTGCAACAATATGATAGGAAGATGAAAGCTCTTTGGTTGATGTGCTCCTCAGAACTCTGGTACATAAACAGAACCATTTTTTTCTTGTTAGCAATGTTAGACTAGGATTTTGCTGTCTTGAACTTTGGATTCAAAGTGGAAGAAAATTGTGGTGGAAAAAGTGCAACTGCGAATTGCTTTTTTTTCTTTTTAAGATTAACTAGCAGCTAAAATACACTGCCTAATAAGCACAGTGTACAGTCTGTAGCAAGATCTCAGTTAAAAAAAAAAAACCAAACACCAGTCATGATACTGAATAACGTTATGCACAGCCAATCCCTCATTCAACAAACCTGCCATCCTGTTTGTTTTCCCAATCTGCACAGAATTAATGGATTTTGACATCAGGGTTGTTAGAATGCTAAGTAAGATCACGCTGGCCTTCACCTTGTTTTCTGAGTTTATGATGTGCTGTTTTTCCAAGCACACTTACTTTCATGGAGACACGGAGTGCTCAGGGAACAGCTGTGACAGCCCAGCAAGCACCAGCACAAGCGTTTAGTCAGCACCACTCGCTGTGTCAACATTCCCCCACCAAAGGCTTCCTTCGAGGCTGCAGCTGGAGGCAGAGTACGAAGTGCTGGTACCCTGGTAAACAATAACAAGTGCCATGGAGCAGTGTAATGAGGGAGACGTCCCCCTGGGAGCAGCCTCTGGCTGTTCCGTCTGCCCTCAGGTGAACTCGCTCAGGTAACTCGTCCTGTGCCAACGGGAGTGGGAGACAGGAGCTGCCCCCGGGGCTGGACAGGCTGCTGGTGGACTTGAAAGAGCACCGTGGGACTTGTCTTTCAGCCTTTCCCCTCTTTGGGTACATGTTTTGGGGGCCTCTTCATCTGCTTAGCTTGTAATTTACGGAATCCAAAGGGAGGGGGGGAAAATGTGTCAAAACCTCTTGACTGAAAAGGACCGTAATGAATTAAGGTTGTTGGGGAAGGGTGGAGAGGAGGCAGCTGGACGAGAGCAAGCGCTGCCTTCTTTATGCAGCAAAACATGCTAAAAACAATTTTTCTCATTTAAAAAAAAAAAAAAATTGTGTGCTGTCCGAGTGCAGCGGAGTTTTCATCCGTAAACGCGAAACTGCGAACACCCAAGGGTGGACCGCAGAGAGGCATGACGCTGGAAAGCCATCCAGCTTTCCTGACCTTATTTGCGTCTCATTCCCGCTGATACGTGCGCGCTCCGGCACGGCCCAGGGACAGCGCAACGCCGGGAAGCGACTCGCGGGTGCCTCCAGTGCATCCATCCACGCATCCATGCCGCCTTAACACCGCGGGCCCTTCCCCGCGGGAGGGCGGAGCGGCGCAGCGCGGGGCGGGACGTGCGGCACCGCACGGCTCGGCCTCAGCCGCCGCCGCCCGGGATGAGTCACAGCGGGCCGGTCGCGAACGCGAGGCCCCGGGGCTTGCGTGAGGGCGGGCGGAGCCTCGA
>VXBC01006749.1:1530495-1572596 GCA_013399945.1 Ploceus nigricollis
AAACCCTTTTTACATTTCCTATCCCCTCTCCTTTATCCCCCCCAGTTGCCCCTCCTCACCACCTCCTTTGCCCTTCCAAGCCCCTCCAAGCCCTCGTTCACCCCCTTTACCCCCGCCCATAACCCCCCTCTCTCCCCATGGAATGCTGACGGTGGCTCCCGCCTCCCCGCAGGCACCGGGAGCTGCTGAAGGAGAAGCGGCGGCGGCACCAGGAGCTGTTCGCGGAGCAGAAGGTACCGCGCTATCCGCGCCGGGCTCCGGGCGGGCCCCGGGTGTGTGTGCCGGCCGTGTCCGTGCCTGCCTGACTCCCCTCTCCCCCACAGAAGCGCAGGCTGCTGCCCGAGGCCGTGCTGCAGGAACTGCAGGAGCTGCAGGAGCTGCAGGATGTGTCCACACGGTGAGGGGACCAGGGGAGGCGGCGGTGGGTGTTGGATCCCCCTCTCCGTATCTCCCACCCATGGGGCAGCTCCTTCTGGTCCTGGCTTGGGAGGCCAGACTGGAAATGGGGGTTTCGTGGCTTTGAGTAAAGGAAGGGAGTGCAAATTGAAGAGTAACCTGTTGCCTTTCCTTTGCTCCCCAGGCCCGCTGAGCAGGCTGCGGCAGATGACCGAGGTATGTTACAGCTCGCTGTGCTAACGAGATGCACATCTTGTACTTCAGGAGTTCATTCCTGTGCCAGAGCTCCAAGGGAGAGCTCTTGTGAAGAGACCTTCTCCAAGTCTTAAACATGAACACATTGTCAGACAGAAAAAGACAGATTGTCTTTTCCCTAGGAAAAGAAATTTCTGAGGAAAAATACGAAGTCAGATTCAATCTAATTCTTACACCTTTTACAGAAGTCACTTGCTGTGCGGTGATTTCAGTTAAATAGCCTGAAGTGTTTAAGGAAATCATGGGCAGGTGTTACAGCAGAAAAAGCAAGGATTACCAAAGGTGGATTACTGTTTAGCCTTTGATTAAGTTATAAAGGCTATTCCTGGGTAGCGTTGTTAAATTGTCTCTACACTTTACATATCAAACTACAGTTTAATGGCATCTGTAGAATATTAAGTAACTTTTTTCAAACTCAGAATTACAAAATCAAGAGTCTAGAGTGTTGTTTGCTGTTTTTGCTTCATCTGTACTTCAAAGTACTTCAGAAAAAATACTTTATTTAAACAGTTCTCTCATCCAAACCTCACATGCTGCTGTATGGTGTAACTGCTATTTTTTTCTTGCTTTTATTTTAGAAAGATCTGTTATATTGACATAACAAAGAGATGAGCTGAGAATGAAGCAAGACTAAAGCCAGAGCTGGATTTCCCTTTCTGGGTTACCCATAGCTGTTGTGTTGCGTTTAATTTTTGTCCGGTGATGAATCCCATTTTGTTGATGCCAAGGAAAGCTGGCTAGCAGTACTTTGGGTTGCTCCACTGAGCATATTTTTCCCCTCCCTCTTACAGCTATTCTTCCTAATCAGTGCTTCTGAAAAATGCTGCTTGTTTTAAGTCCTGTTCCTGTTTCACTGACGGGTTTTGATTGATTGATAACATTTGGGAAATTTCATTTGCAAGTTACTCTAGGTGAAGAATTTGAAGCTGGGGCTGTACAGCTGGAGCAAGGCCAGGCCCAAAGGCAAGGCCAAGCCGAAGTGCAGGAGAAGAAAGGCAAGAGGAGCAAGGGTGCCAGGTAGGAGGAGGAGATGATTTTGCCTGGTGTGCGAAGGGACATCACAGCAGCTGTTCTGTCACTGCATGGCTGTACCCTCTTCTGCACTTCATGTTCCCCTGTCCTTTGTCTGACTGAAAGCTTATTTATGTGCAAAAAGCACCTTTAATAACTTCTGGTTTAGCATACAAATAAATATATATATATGGTATAAATAATTTTTACATAGCAGTACACATTGTGTTGTGTGCTGCTACAGGTGGGGTGGTTGAGCACCGAATTCCTGCATTTCAATCTATTTTTCTCTCTCCTCTTTATTTCTTTGTCATTGATGGCCCTAGAGAGTAATTGTCCTAGCTTCTGGTAGGATGAGCTCAGGATGCCCAAGGGAACTACTCAGGGCACACAAAGGCATATGACAACAGCTTGAGAGTATTGGTCCAGCTTTTTATTTTTTTTAATACTGCCACAAAGCTCATCTGAGTATCAGAAACCATCACTGGCTGCTGCTGTGCTCAAGTAGCAAAGCTTGACAGCAGTGTCTTCTTGTTCTGGATTCTGTAACCAGGCTACAGGGATTTACATCTCTCTTTGACTAGGACAAAAGGGAACTACATGGCTGTGTGCTTGAAAGACCACAGTGTAACAGGCCTCCACCAACAGCTGGCCAGAGACTTCCTAAATGCTCAGCTCTATGGGCCACACACCAACCGGGTACAGGGTAAGCGCTGCTGCCTGGGGGGGTCTGGATGGAGCCTTGTCTGGCTTGACCTTGGTTATTAACATTTGTCTCCATTTCAGCAAATGAATTTTTTTCCCTTGCCAACAAGAGAGCCCCAGTCAAAAAAGCTGCAGTTCAGTTTGTGGACAAGTCTTGGGGTGAGTGTAGAAAGTCAAAGTAGGTACTATTTTCTGCATATGTGGCTAAAAGTACACTTGAATAAAATCAAGGTTTCCATGCTAGAGCATCCTGGCTTGTGATCCTCTAACTCCAAGCACCTGGAGACTAAGGGAAGGGCAGCAGAGCACTGCAGCCTCAGTGGGTGTCATGAGAACACCCCCAGGGATGGTGTATGAGACAAAAGTTGGAAAAAAATTACCTCATTTTTTGTATGTTAAGAGACAGCTCTTGTCCTAGAGCCAGGGCTGCTCAGTGAAATACGCACTTCAGTAGCTGTTCTTTCAGCCTCCAGTCTCTGAGCTGTTGGAAGGCATTGCAGATGCATCTCAGACTTAAAAGCAGGGATACCAAGATCCCAGAACCTCTATGTGAGCACAGGGAAATAGCACCCATTCCTCCTCATTTCCATAATGGATGGGGACAGTTTCACACCCACAGAGTCTGTGAGGCTCACAAACACCAGAGGGAAAAGTTACTGATCCTTATTAAGCAGGGCCTGCTTTCCATCCATGCTTCATCACTGAAAGCACCACTGTATCCCCCCCACCCTCCTAAGGAGGCTGGTGCAAACTGGTACTCCTGGCCAGTGGAATGCACCTGGGACACATAAAATACCTTAGGAAGTTTATCAGTGTTTGAGGCGGCTGTTTTGTTCTGAAATGCTGCTGCAGCAGGCAAGGGATTGCTGCTTCTCCAGCACATAGGCTAAGAAAAATGGTAACTAAAAGCTTTTTTTTTTTTTTAAGGGCAAGATAAAAAGGAGAAAGCAGCAAGGTTTAAGAAACGTTGGCTGGCAACACAGATTAAAAATGGAGTATGAAGACAGCTTTTTCAGAAGATGCTGCTACGGACTTTTAGTGACAGTTGATCTCAGCACAACACAGGTGTTTTTCCCCACTTCACCATCACTTTGCTTTCAGCTCCAGCCAGCAGAAGGCACCAAGCTGTGCCTGATCGGACTTCCCTGTTCTCCCCCCTTTCAGAAGTTGTTGGGGAAGCTACAGAGCAGCCAGGCCAGTGTTGTAGAACAGCTGGTGCTAGGACCAGGCTTGCTGAGCTGCCTCCGTGAGGCAATGCCTTTGCAGAGAATAAAGATGAGCAATGTTGTACCTACTGTTGTGGACGCTGCATTCCTTACAGCAGGCAGTTATTCCTGCTGCTTCAGTGACTTGTGTCTCTAAGGAAAGGCTGTACCCTAACAGCAGAATCATTAAATCAGCTTCCACAGCAGGACACTTCTCTCCAGCTTCATGATTACTGTTCAGCAGTAAGGGATTTTCCCCATCTGCAGGGAGTCCTGAGTAAGCTTCCTGCACTGTAAGCTAGACTCACTGTGTGGCAAGAACACGGCAAAGCCTTTCACTTGGACCTGCCTAGCTTCCACGGGGAAGTGGCAGCCCCAGCTGAAGGGGTGAGCCACACCCCTCACGGGTCTCTACAAGAACCGCTGTTCTAGGATGGAGCTCTAGAACAAGACAACGTAGCATACACGTACATCCATGCTACCGTGGATGTAGACGCAAGTTTTTAATGGCTGGTTAATTATGGTATCACTACATTTTATTGCAATATAGTACTATTTAAGCACTTTTAAAAATGCAAGGTGTACAAAGATTAAATTAAGACTGTAAATTGACTAAATATTTGGTTTTTATATAAATAGGTCATAACCACACTGTGTTGACATGTAATACTGTTATAATACAACAGTTAAACTGGTGAGCCTACACAACAGAAGCTGTCTGTAGTTAAACAAGGAAACGAAGTTGAAAAGACCATGTTAAAACAAAAAACTACTAAGATCAACAGGTTGGGATTGTAAGTAGCAACAAACATATTCACTCAGCTCCTGAGTAATTCAAGTTTTACAGTACACATTAAAAAATATCATTTCTTCCCATCAACACTATATATCCAAACCATTTGCATTTTGCAAATTACACTGATTGAACTATGTAACAATGGGGGTGGAGGTTGGCAAGTCATCCTGCTTGACGTTTAGATCACCCACATGCTAATACATCCATGTTTTCTATTCTTCCGTCCCACCACAAGGTAGCAGGATTTTTGGTTTGTTTTGGACAATCGTTCAAAGGATTGGTACTTGTCAATTTGGATGTCTGACGTTACCAGTGATATTTTCAACTCTTAGTTGTCTAAGAGGTTTAAAGATGGAAATCTCCTAACACTAAGTTAGAAATCATTTGCATCATGCTGTAAACTAGGAAGCAACATAAAGCGACAGACTTGTCCTTAGTACATAATTAAAATTCCAAATTCCAGTCAGCAGAGCTGGTCTACTTTCCATGTTGAATATGCCACAACACCTTTCAGACCTTCAAAATGCATAGCTAGTGTAGGTAGTCTTCCACTGTGGCAAACGCACAGGATCCAATTCCTGACCGGGCCATCAATCCTAGACACTGTGACGCCTGTCCCATGGCAAGGGCAAGCGGGGGTTGCTTTGGCAGATTGTGAGTCTCTGAAAAAGAATCACATTGGCAGTTAAAATACCTGAATCATTTCATAAAAATACACTGAAAACTTGACATTTAAACTTCTTAAATCATTCATTTGCGAGTTTGCTCTTAGAGCAAGACACAGAGCAGGAGCAACAAAGTGACCTTGCACAGCACCATTATTGAACAGGCCATTTTTGTTCTGAACTACAACAGCAGACAAGTACCTGTTATTTTACGTACCCTCCAAAACTATCCCTCTCTTCCCAAAAGAGTGTACCCAACACTGCTATCCTTACAGTGGAGCAGCAGGGCCACCTGTGTGGGACACGGGGGAGGCACCCTGAGTCCCCTGGGCAGCCAGCAGGCCGCACTTACCTAGTATTGCACTATTCAGCACAGAGCACACTGGTTCTCTTTGTATGGGGTCAAGCTGATTTCCAACAGGGCTGCTCCAAGGATCAGAATATGCAAGCAAACTGAACGCATCCTGTGGGAAGATGACTTCTATTACATCTACAGCTACAAGCTACTAGTGAAAGGAAGGGATATTTTGTTCAACTGTTTTGATTCAGAATAACAAAGGTGACTGTCAGTGTCCATCAATACAAAAGGATAAAAAGAAAGTGTGACAGGACTTGTTCCATCAAGTGTTTTTTCCCAAGAGCAAGGCAAAAGGTAGCATTATTTTACTAAGTGATGGGGTAAGAGAAAACAGACTGAAAACTGCATGCAGTCTCTGGCAGGAGAATTCTTTTCCAGAGCAGTCTCAAATCAAGGCAAACTAATTAACATGCAGAGTACTAATGACAGCATATTTTAGGCATCTCTACCAATCTCCTTGCGGTTCATTTATCATTGACAAAAGATCAAAAACACAAAACCAGAACTTCAATTCAAAAGGCCAAGTTACATGGTCACAAATGAGAGAAAGGAAAGTGCTACATTAATTTCTGTGTTTAACTGTGTAACAGCACAAAATTATCTTCCCTGAGCATGTGCTACACAGACAAAAAAGAAGACAGTGCTACACCACAGCTGACCAGAACATCTGCTCTGATATATGTGAAAAATGGCAGAAGTTAAAGCAGAACAGTATTCCAGCACAACATGCTGTGGGAAGTTCCTGCTGAGCAGAACAGTTATTCACCTTTACATGAAGATTAAACATACCTTGAGCATTTTCTTATTCACTGTGTTTTTGCCACATTCTCTTCTTAGCTGCTCGCTCATTGCTTGCAATTCTCTTCCAAAATGGATCATCCTTTCAATGGCTGCTTGGCTGCCCCCACATAGCTGGCGTCTTAACTGACTTGAATCTACTTCTAAAGAAACGATATCGTCATCATCACCACTGACAGAGCCGAGGCTAACAACCTATGGATCTACAGACTCTGCACTGATTCACTCAAACACAGCTGCCTGCCCAGAGAGTGCAGGTCAGCCACAGACCCTGGCCCCACGTGCTCCTGTACCACACACTGGGGAACTGCTGTTATGAACATTTGAGAGACCTGGTTAACTACGGCAAAGGCTGTCACAGCACGTGCTGTTTATTCACAAGGGGCAATTTTAAACTAATTTGAAGCCAAACCAGATTTTACCCTAAAATTTTAAGGGAATTTAAAAAACAACAATGAAAGCCCACAGAGTTCTAACTTTCTTAATTTCTGGCATTGCATTTCTACAGATACACAAAGTTGGGAACTAAGAGGGGGTAAAAAAATGCCGAACTTCCTCAACAGCCATGATGGATTCTGCTACAAGACAATCATTTAGACTGTTCCTACTCCTCGCACAACACATTATCGTAATCATTTGGATATTTCAGGCTTCTTTTGTAATCAAGCTGGACACTAAAACTGATTTCTTTACTGTTTCCTACAATATTCCCAATACTAGTGATTTTAAAAGATACTGATGCAGTTTATGAATAGTAAACCAACACTTGGCTTCTTTGAAAAATCTACTTTTTAAAAATTTACATCTAAAGCACTGCATTAAGAAAAAGGCATTTATCCATTCCTTGTCTTTTTTCATCAATGCAATCAAGTTTTAAAATGAGCATTTTGATAGACTCTTCAATTACAAATCCAGTCTTTCTGACTTTAATACTGCTATTTAGTGATGTATTTTTGACTACTATTTCAAAAAAGGATTTTTAACTGGCCACTTTTTTTTCCTTAGATGTAAGTGTATCATCTCTGGAAAATACCTGCCTACTTAAACTTACATACACAGCACTAAGGAGAATATATAAATATTTCAAAAAGTGAAAAACCACCAGACTCAACCTGGGGGCAGGGTGGGGGGGGTAAACAGTGTAGGTGAAGCACCCACAAGTCTTCAAGTAGTGGTGTTTGTCCCTAGCTCAGCCTAATGTAAGACATGACTTTCCAAGGCAGGAAACAACTACATTACAAAAAGCACAACTCCGTGCCCTCTGCAGCTGCTGCACGTCTGTCACAGCAAGTCTCTGCAGAAAAGCCTGCAAGAGAGCGAGGACCTGTTTTGGGTTTTCTGTCACAGATATAAGGTCTTGTCAGTATCCAGTTTCAGAGCGTAATGCAGGGAAAATGGTCTGGCAACTTGCATTCCTCCTTGCAGGGCTGTAACAGAATGACATTTGCTGTTCCACTACATTTCCCAGCAAAGCTGCAGGATCAGCAGCAGCAGCAGCACATGCCCCAGAACTGGGAAGCGCTCACAGACCTCTGCACGCGCTGCTGCATTCTCAAGGTCTCCAGTTTCACATTTCATTTAAACTACACATTAACTGACATCTGCTTAAATCAATTGTTTGAGTACCAATTCTGCAGCTGCACAAAGGGCAAGCAGAGGGGATTTAAATACTCATTTGTCACCAACATCAACAGGCATGACAGAGTATAAAGCAAATTAAGTAAAACAAAGTTAATTTTTAGCTCAGAACTATATAAATTGGTATTTTTTTGGTGGAAAACATGGGAAAAAAGTTCATTTTTCAGTTTTTACATTTCCCTAATAAAGCTCTTGAGCATTAAATATTAGCACTTTGCCTTTCAATATAAAAGATTTAGAATATCTACACTTACTGTGGAGCACAAAGATGCCATGAGAACCATGAATGGGAAGAGGGAGAAGTAATTTCCCAAGTCAAACACAGGGTGCTACACAACCAGGTGTTTCCTCTCAAAGGTACTTCCTTAGAAATTAATGCTAATTTCAGTAGCCATGAGTTACCCATTTCCCCTGTTCTCACACTGATATTGGACCACCTAAATCAGTGGTTTTAAAATTTACATCTAGTAATAGCAAAACCAACAATCAAAAAATTAAGATTTGAGCTAGTAACCCTAATTTTCAAGTTGGGAAGCATTGCAAGTAAAAACATAACCTTGTTGCCATCACTTAATAAAAATGTAAGAAATATCACTGCAGACCCATTTCTGTGTCACATTCTTCCATTTCGTGATCATGTTTAGAACTACCATTTAGGAAGCCATTGGATGAAGTCTCAGCAACCCCATTGGAGTAGTGATCTGTTTCCATGTCTACATCATTGCTGAAAAGAGAGTAGTAAATACAAGTTTAAGTCATATTTAAGTACTTAGGTTATCTTTACAACTTCATCACACTACTTCCTCATCTTAGCCATTGAAAAGCTTCTATTAAATATTACCAAGCTAAACCACAGTTTCTTCAACAGCAACTGGTGATACCAGAGCACCATGGAAAGTTTTAAGGTGGTCTCAACATTAGTTTTCAGTAAAATACTATTTTCAGATGTAGAAAAATTAAACATGTCCCCCATTATTCAGGAGTAAGGAATATAACACTTTCTAAATACAGACCAAAAAGTTCTTACCTTGTTTATATAACTGTATGTACACAGAGCTGAAGAAAATACATTGAGAAAATATACTACTCCCACTTTTTAATATAGGTAATATTTCTACATAAAAAATATAGTTAAGTCAATACACATCCTACATGGAAAATACCATATTTAGGTAACAAATTATTTTGAAAAAATGCCTTTCCTCTTATTTACTCTGTGGAATGACAGAGGAAAAGCAAAAAAAGAAAACCCCAAAGCAAATGCTGAGTAAAGCAGAACACTGAAGAGACACTCAGTGGCAAATGCAGAGCATTCAACTCCTCACAACCCTTTGCTCACAGCAGCTCACAGAAGTGCTTTTAGAAAATGCCAGCGTGGCTTTGGGGACTGAGCTTTGCTGACAGTTGCATCCTGGCCTGTTCTATTCCATCACAGAGAATAGCAACCTAAAACCTCTGTCAAGACCAAATAGATTCAATTTGGAAGTTTAATATCTTGCTTCTAAGCAACCAAAAATACTCAGCTTCCTTTGAGGAAGGAAACCAAAAGGCCTCTCTGACTGGGCAAGAACACAGCCAAGGAACTGTCTTCCTCCGTGAAAAATCTCCAAGTTGCCTGGACACTGCCAGACGTTTTGGCAGAGGCAACTGCTGATGCAAACAGAAATTGTGGAAAGTTAAAAAGTAAATTGTTACTCTTACCTTTTTACCCCAATTATCACTACTCAACTAAAACACTTTCGGTCATCACCACCACATCATCACATCCTATGTGGTAGTTTTTTTTGCACAATGCAGCTGAGTGCTGCTGCATTTCACATCAAATTAGGTTCTGCTGCATCCATGCAACCCAGAGCTTAATATGTACTGGTTACGAATAACCATATTAACCCTGGTTAACAGATTTATTTTCATTCTCTGAACTGAATGTGTTTGCACACATGACAGTGACTGGAGTAGGCAAACAATCCTGGTGTATACAGTGAAAGGGAATCCACACTTCATAAGCATCTCAACTGTGTTTACTTTGCAGATACTGCCACAAATTGAGAGTATCTGAAAACTTTTCATTACCTGTGTGCAACACACTTAAATCAATATCTGTGGCTTCAATTAAAAACTCAAGTGCCAAAGAGCTAATTAAACTTCACTATGGAACTTCAAAACTGACCATAGCTATAAGCAAGGTAATTTATTTTTGTCCACTGCGTTTCTTTAACTCAACAGGATAAAAAGGTCTATTGAGCTTGAACTGTCAAAACAACCAGAGTTATCACAAGCTGCCAGCTCCTTGCACTATGTTTCAACTTCCCTTGGGGAAAAAAAAAAAACCTTATCAAAACCCACTGAAAACTCTTCTCTGCCATGCAAACACATGGAAAACACAAGCCTTGATGTCATTAAAAAGCATCTAAAGTTTATTTACCTGGAATAGCTGTTAACCTGCTGCGATCTGGATACATTTATGTTGTTGAGCTCTGGTACATTCAAGCTGGTGGTCGTGTGTTTACTGTGACAGTAAGACTGATGCACTTTATTTGATATTACTCCATTACTGCAACTACTTTCAAACCCTGCAAGGAAGTTTTAACAGTTGTAGTCAGAAAGTGGTACTTACAAATAAGTTTGTAGAAAAAATGAAGTAAGTGTAGCATTTATTGACCAGGAACAAGTATGCTAAATTTGCCACACAAACTCAAGTACTTCACCTCCATGTTTCAGGTATTTGAACCCTTAAGGCTTCTAGAGTGCAGAAGTTAAGTATTATTTAACAAGTATGAACACAGACACAAGGTTTTTCCAGTTGTACTAATATACTGATAAAACAGAAAACTGCACTAATGTAGAAGTTTTTTAGAAAATCTTTTCTAGGCCACTGTAATCATTATGCATGGAAGCAAACATTATTCATTCCTGATCACATAATTATTTTGATAAATGTGCAGTAGAATTCCGTGCTGAATACTTTGCATGTTGCTATACTTACATACAACCTCCCTCCTTCACCATGTAATTATTTTAATTGTTAATATTGTGCTTTGCTAAAAAAAAATTACACCATGCTGTGAAATTATGATGCCTAGCTAAAATCTCTTCTGACCCTTCTAAAATATAACAGGAAAACTACCATTTGAAGCAAACATGTAATTGCCAGTTCCATCAAACCAAGTATGTTCTAAAATAGAAACAGGTCACAGGAAGGACTTATTATAAAGAAAACAGCTGCTGCCATTTACAAAATCCCAAACATCAATTCTAGTAATACATTAATCAACCTGCCTCTGTTTTCAAAATTTCAAAAATACAGGTACTTTCTACACTACATCCCAATAACCACCTGAAGGACAACCAGAAAATCTGAGCGGTTCTCCACTGACACATGTGATGGCACTCTCTTGACACAGAGAAAAGAAATGCAAAGCTGCTGTCCCCTTCCAAAGGCAGCAGTTACTCTGACGGCCAGGCTACACTGACTTTCCACTCCACCCCAAAGAGAAAAAAAAAAAATAAAGTGCCCCCAGTCAGCTCCAGTTTGGATTTGGAAATTAAACAGAAGTGCAAGCTGATGGTCCCTGCTACCTTAATAGTCTTAGTCTTCAATGATGCCATGTTCAGGTACCATTTTAACATGCTCAGCTTCCACTCAGCAGGGGTGCTTTGGAAGGCATGGAGATCTCCACATAAGCTTGGGGCAGCTCTGAACATTCATGGCTTCCCACTGAAGATTTCCCACTACTTCAATGCTCTAAGTAATGTTTCAGCTGTGCAGACTGAAATGTGGCTGCCAGCAGCACATCTTTTACTCAACCATACCACCCGGCTTCTGGTGTTTCCTGCTCAACCACAGCTATTCTAACTTCTCCATCAACACCACAGGAAATGGATCATATACACCACTTACTAGATTTAAACCATCTTGCCCAAGCCATAAATTATCATCAAAAGGACAAGAGAAATATATGTCAGAACCTTCCACCTCCCAGAGGGAAGCACTTAGAAACTGGTGGCAATTTACTTTGCAAGAAGTAAAGCCAAGACCACATGAAAGCAAAGATTATATGATGAAACTTTCGTTTTTCCCAGTGACTGGAAATCCCATATTTTAATCATTAACATTTTACTGTTATACACAGCATTCAGCATAAAATCTTAAGCTATGAAAAAAAAAAATCCACGTGGCGTGGTACATCCAAATCTGTGTGGTCTGTCCTCCACGTGAACTTACCAGTGAAGTGTGTGCTGCTCCCTTTGCCTGTTGCCAAATTGTGAATATTCATTCCATGGCTGGGACTCATGCTAGGACTACTGAATGACCGTGGGCTAACAGGGTAACTGTCTTGAGATTTTGGACTGTGGCCTCCCAAACACCGCACTTCACTGTCGGTACCATTCACCATCTCTATGAACTGACGCACCCTAAACAAAAGGCAAAAAGTTAAGCTAATAAAACCATTTACACATTTCAAATTACGAACGACAGCAATGATTTTATTTTAGTGTTAAATATAGAACAAGTCTGACTCAACAAAATGCTGAATGTAAGTAACCCAATCGTCAATAAGCTCTGGAGCATTCTGCCAAAAATACACAATTACAAATTTGTGAGGGAGCAGAACAGGAATATTATCCTTGGAGGACAGCCTTTGTCACTAAGTCCTCAAAGTCTAGAGATTTAAACTATATTTTTTTGTTCTAACTGTTTTCTTTCATTGGCAGGGGTAAGGTTATTTCTTGAGAAAGAGAGGTCATTATGTTGTCATGTCTGCCATTTCTCTCAAAGTAAATGAGAACAGAGTTTGACTGTCTGGAACATTAAGCATTAAAGGGTAACTCTTAACATTAAACACCTGCACTAGAAAACAGTTTGAAAAGCAAACTCCCATACAAACCTTCCCTTTAGAGGCTGTTGCTCTTTGTCAATTTCATTTTAGATAAGGAGGTTTGACTATGGACTTTAAGGAAGCTCAGAACTCCTGCTTTATGCTTAAGGCTTCAGTAGCCTCAATAGAACAGGCAAAATTTAGAAAGACAGACTGAGAAAAAGATAACATAAAATTGATGCTATTGAGTGAAGTCTTTCATCAAAATGTTCGCATTTTGTGAATTCTGTGATAAGTCTGGAGTACTATCACGTGAATTCTGTTCAGCACTTGAGCATGATAGACTTCAAACACATTCCCTGTTACTTAACTGAACATAAAATTAAAGTGCTTTGTTCTTAGAGGTGATAACGCATTTTTTCCACATTCAAACACTGCAATGTGATACAAAATTCTGGAGAACAGCGCAGCTGGCAAGTAAAAATGCCAGAATGAAGGTGACTATTGTGTGCCTGGAAAGCCAAAAGAACTCTTTGGGATTATGGAATTTCCACAGTTTTAGCCAGAGGTTTCTAGTAAAGTGGCTTGGAATGAAACAGCTCATTTAAACTGGTATTTAAAGTCAGTCACCCCTTTGGAGGAACAGACTAACTTATGCCATCAGGATTCTTAACCTTCTTGAATGTGCTACTATATCAGTTTCCATTTTAAGTTTTACTTGACACTCAAATGAGACTAAAATTCATTAAAAAGAACTACAGAACTTTGTTCTAGAGAACAAGTCTACAGGGAGATGTGAATTACGTTGCAAACCAGGACCTCGATGACAAAACCTAGTTAAATATGTAGCAAATAAGAAGAGCATAAAAAAGTGAAATACAAACATTTTCTAAAAAGTGCTGCTTAACTTTGTATAAATTTCTGTGAAAGCTTTAAATGAGTAACTGTCTTGTCTCAGAAGGTACTGTGCCATCTATAAACACACATCTGTATAATTTGAAGACTCACTTTAATGCAAATAAGAGATTAGGATTTCTTTCTAGTAAACTTGGATACAACTGTTGTGTTGTTTCAATGGCTTCTCCCATTCTTCCTGCTAAAACCAATTTCTGAATTCCTGTTCACCAAAAAACAAATAAGAGATTAGGATTTTTTTCTAGTAAACTTGGATACAGCTGTTATGTTGTTTCAATGGGTTCTCCATTCATCCTGCCAAAACCAATTTCTGAATTTCTGTTCAGCAAAACCAACATCAGTTAAACGGACAGCTTATGGATTAATACACGTACATTAACGATTAAAAGACACTGCAACCATCAATCAACAAGATTTTTTTCCTTTCAGAAAAAAAATAGTGTAAAGAAAGATCATGTTTCCTTAAAATGTTCAACAGGAAAATTTAAGAACTGCACTCCACCTACATGTATCTAAATGAGAACTCAGTATTTTTATTTATTGCCAGCATCCAACTGCTTTGTAGTCAGACTGTGCATTTAGAGCTAGAATAAGACTGCAGACACTCTTCTGTGATTTATTTCTCATTTTCACAACTTTATAAATAAACACATTTCAAATTACTGTCACTCAAGAACATCCAAATTGCATTGCACTCCTACAGGTTCAATTTTGACTAAGAAAAACAAAAATTTAGTCTCTTTCACCTACAACACATGCTTCCAATCAAACTACAGTTGAGTAAAATCTTTCACAAAGGTTCCCTGCTTTAGTTGATGCTTCTGTGGCTGTAACTTGGCTCAAGTTGCAAACAGCCTTCCCAGCTCTCTTCACCGACAGAGAAACTGATCCAAATGAAAAAAACCCCAACAAATGTGTTGTTTTACAACCAAAGCAGTTTCCTCATGTGGTATGTCATACAGTAACACAAATGCTGATGGTCACAGAGCAGGGATTTAAATGGAAGGGGAAGGCACTGTTCCATCAGGCTGCCAAACAGCACTGGCGTGGCAAGTTAGAACTGAACTGCTGTGAGTTGTCCTTGTCCTCTTCCCCTCACATCTGTAAGCAGGAAAACTCAAGTTTCATTTAACTTATAAAACATGCTCTAAACTCAATCCCTTTTCACAGTTCAGATAAAAATATAAATGTTTGTCAATACTAAGTTTTATATTCCTGTTTGTGACTAACCATTAGCTCTCACAAACACTCAGAGACATTAAACACACTTGTTTCAGACATATCACAACTTTCCATTCAAGAGAAAAGACAACAGATAATTTACCACATTCTGCTACATCAAACAAGTTACAAAGTATTACTGTGCAGATTTTTCATACCCAGCTGCTCATACATGTGTAACATTAGATGACAGCAAAGAACTGTGCTATGGAGTAGTGCTGCAAGCAAATTCTACAACGCTGCTTAAGGGAAAGCTTTATGTAATATCTGTTTAAGGGAGGAAAAAAGGGATGCAACGTGCTTTCCAGCCTTACTTTGTCTGTTCTTAATGGAAGCTAATTCTTCTAGCACAGTCTGGTCTGTGGATCTGGCGAATGCCTCTGCTGTTGCACAGTATCCATGGTGAACTAAGTAAGATGATACCATTCTAAAAATAAACAAAAACAAAACTCAGAAATACTCATTAAATACAGGTAAGAAACCAAGAACTCCTGAATGTAAAAACCCTTTGATAAAATAAGCTGACTGAACTGAAAAATTCAGCTTGAAATGCAGACATTTCTATACAAGTCAGACAAAAATAATTCAATTAAGAGTCAGTATATTCTTCAAAACACTGTACAGAAAAATGATTTTTAAAAATAATAAATGCATAACTTTATTATGATGAATTTTAGTAACAATTATTCATGACCCAAAGGCAGGGTCAGTTCAAATATTAACTGGTAATCAAGCTGTAGTTTTTTTTTATCATTACACCCACTGAAGTGAAATTGCTGCACGTTAAGTTTTTGTTTTCACCAAAAAAATAAAACATGCCAAGTCACAACCACCATTTTTCCAAGAAACGCTAACGAGATACAACTTAACCTGGCATGCCGAAGGCTGAGAATACAAAGGGAAATTTCCAGAGCCCAGAGTATTAAAACTGTCCATTACAACCATGGCAATTTTCCTACAAACACCCCAATCCATATTAGATAGGTCAAATTAGAACAGAAGTCTTACACTCATCATTATAAAGTCCAAATTATTAGTGACACAGACAACTCTGCCACAAAACCTGTTCATGCTCTCTTTTACACTGTTATCAAACCTGGCAATAAAATTACTTGTACTATTTTTTAATAGTATCTATCACTTTTTGCACAAGACAACAGATAGAATGCTTTAAAGATCTCTGAAATAATGCACCTAACAACTTTTTAAAAAATTAATAATATTACAAGTCTTACTTCTGAATCATTGTTTGCCACTCTCCTTCCCGATCTCCTATTGGAAATCTGTCAATCTGTGCTTGAATTTTGGTTCTCCACTCTCGCATATAGTCTTCAATATCAAATACAAATGGGTGTTGTCCAAAATTAGCATCCACAACCTCTCCTGGTGTTTGAAGCCCTACTGTAGGGTACAAGTTTGGCTGCAAGAAATATTTTAGTTAGTTTTTGACACTTGCCCTAAAATCCCCACTGTTGTGGATTTGGTTTTTTTTTTTCATCTCTAGTAATAACCTCACTGCTTCTAGTGGTGTGTTCCAGCAGTAAAAGCAGCTTCTGCCAATACAGCAATACAATGACTGACTAATTTTATTCCCAGTGCTCATTATTTTTTTTTTTGTTTGGAAGAAGAAAATCTTACTGACATTCTAGTCAGAAAATACACTTTTTTAACTGTGCTACGTGTTACAACTTTTGGGTTCAATTTCACAAAATATTAACCAGTAATTTTTGATGATTTTTAAAGACCAGTTTTTTCTTTTAAAAGAAAACAAAACTTAAACTTACAAAGTGGGCCATTTTCCTTTTAGGGTGAAATACTTAAAATATCACTGAATTTTAGTTGTAAGAACTGACAGGATAGAAAACTCAATAGCCTCAAAGTCCAATTGTAGTGCCTAACAAAAACTGTAACAATGCATTGAAGTTTTCGTGAATTCCCGGACTTGTATCTAGGAAAATACTTTAACAGCATTTATTGTTGTCTTAGTTTAATTTTCTGCTTAGAAATTAGGTCTCCATCCAAATTTAAAATATGCCACATATGAGAAAGGTACAATCTGCCTGTTGGGATAAAGGCAATTTTCTTAAATGCAATGAGCATTTCAGCAATGGCAAAACAACCAATTGTGTGAATGGGTTTTTGTTGCTGGGGTCTTTTGTGGGTGTAGAGGGAAGGTAGTTTAATTATGATGTAGGTATATTTATAAAATAAACTTAAAAAAAAATTTACACTGCAGACAATGGTGGTATGGTATAATAGGATGCTGACCCACAGAACTATTATTCTAAATAAATTAAAGCTATCAGTAAGAAGTTATCAACACACAGGTCAGTAGGAACTCTGGAGCCCAGAGAACACAGGGAAATGAAAAATACTCAGGTTTCTCAAACCACGCCCAAGCAATCTTGCCTCTATTTTCACAAATACACCATTTGCTTTTTTAAATAAACATGCTCATACTGTTACCTAGTCTAAAATAATCAACAAACCACAAGTCTCAAATCTTTTAGCAAGATGGAAACCATTGATTCTAAAAAGGGGTTCAGCTTCATACTTCAGATTATAGTGTCAGTTTTCCTGAGCTGGCACCATGTGCTAGCAAGGAGTCCTGCTAGCATCCTGCAGATCCAGAACAGTGGCAGTGGTTTCCTACACAAAACACTCAACCCTGTGGTAGGACTAAGAGGCTCCTTGGGTTACTGACTTCATTTTTTCTTAATATCTGTCCTTGCCTCTTAAGGCCACACAAAGGGAGTAGCTGGCCAGACAGACATGCATCACACACTGCACCTTAAACAGATGAAATCAGAAATGAAGTGGATGAGAAGAAAACCAAAGTAAGTGCAGTATCATGCCTGTATCAGTAGTATAGGGAACAGATGCCAGTTTTAAGGAAAGCACAATTTAATTGACTCAAAAGCTACCAGACTTCAGGTATGTGCAGCTTAAAAAAAATTGATACATTTGATTCTATGAAGCAAAGATTGTGAAAATCAGGCATCGAGAATGAGTTACAGTGAAAATATCTCAAGCAGCCATCCACCATGTTGGTGTTTTAATACAGCTCTGACTTTGTATGTAAGGCTTGACTGTGCCAAAGCATGTAATAACTATTTGCATGTATTATTATTCTGCTAAAAAAAACCTGAAAAGGAAAACCTCTTGTAAGGATCAGTGTGAAACCAAAACACTTTCTCCTTCAATTAAAAAATCACCACTGAAATCATGATGAGAAATATCGAATATTAAATTGACTACTAAGATTATCATTGTGATTCCATCAAGCATAGGTAAATGCTAGCCTGATCTGAAACATCTGTTTAAAGACACAAAGGAAAACTGTTTGAAAATGCACTTATCTTACCGGTAAATCTGTGAAAGCGATGCCTGTAATAAAGAGAAAATTAAGATTAATTTCCATGTGTCTGGATTCTAGCCTCATTTTCTTAAATGTATCATTATCTGTTCAGAAATCTCAAATCATCTCAGAAATAAGCTAAGTATGGTGAAATCTATGATGCTTACGCACAATTCATGTTTTTTAAATAATAAATGGTGGTATTTGGCAAAAAGTAATCGTCATTCAAAAATACTTAAATTGCCTTAATTTTTTTTCCAATATAGGTTATAAGATTTAGCAAATCATACCGATAGGCAGATTAGAAAGTCTGAAAGTTGTAACTACATGCTAAATTTAGAGAAGAAAGGTAAGGATATCTGAAAATACTTTTTCATTTGCATGTCATGATGCTGCAACATCAAGATTTATTGGTGTCTTTTTTTGTTTGCTATTACTCTTCTTCATACTCACTCACAATCTTTACAAACAAGCAGCAAACGTCTATAATACTCCAAACCAGCCTGCAAATGTTTCACTCTAATCCACACCCTCATGCTTTGATTTTCAAACAGAACAGCTTAATATCTTGTTACATAATTACAAGCATCCATCTACCCATAAAACCAAGGGAGTGATTTTGCTGTCTCAGGATTAGAGAAAAATATGACCCCTATACACTTCAGGAACTTCAGGCAATTTTGGGAGGCAGGAATATTTCAGTTAAAAAAAAAAAATCAGTAATCTCTTTCTGACAGCCAAATAATAACAGTATTTCAGAATTTCCTTTACTGTTGCAAGATTTTTTTTAAAACGGAATTATTCAAATCCACTTATGCCTTCAAACTTCAATTTATTTTGTACCACCATCTTTTCAAATTTAAGACGGAAAATAAAGCTTTTAACCTTTTGTCCTAAATTCCATCCCTGTTTTCAATCTCTACTCTTCACCAGCATTTCAAACCTCAAGAGCATCTGGATTCCTTACCCACATCTTTTGAGACAGAAGGATGACATACTGAGTGAATCTGTTTCCTTTGTTTCCTCCCATCATATCTCAAAGCCATCATTTTACTTATTCCCTGTTCTTACCCTATCTTTTTCCAAGCTATACCATTTTTTCTATTTGGCAAATTTGACATCCAACTCGCTCTTTTCCAAAATGGAGGCTGTAGGCATGACAAATAAATGATGACTAAGTGATATGTAGGTGCTGGGGTCTTGGGGGGGGTGGGGGGGGGATTTGGATGGGGCTTTTTTTAACCCAGGATTTCACACTTGCATGAGAACTGCTTAGCCCTTTCTGCAGCATCAAATTCCAGGCTGAGCCAGAGACTTCCCATATTCTAGGCCATATACGTGGGCCCAGAGAAGAAACATAAATGTCCTCCAAGTCACGAACATACAGGAATTCTGGACAACTAGCAGTTGCAACAACTCAGTGAGACAAACAACATTTCTGATTTCTTTTTCCACTCAACACAGAATCAATTTTCTTATGTCAGAACCTAAAGCTAGCAAAGTCCATGACAGCAGAACAGTTGTCAGGTTTCCTTCTGAAATCTATGAAGTGTTTGTCAGACTCAGTCTATGACAGATGACATTTTATTAGCCTCCCCCCACCTATGCCATTCTGGTCTCCTCTAAAAACAGATTTTAATCTTTTGCACTGTTGTTTCACAGTTGGCCTAATCCAGTCTGCTTTATGTTTTCCACTGAAAAGGAGGGTTCTGCTCTTGCCTTCCTAGCTCGCTTACACTTTCATGTGACCATAAGGGTAGTGAGAACACTCGTGTCTCTTTAGTTGATCACACGATCCAACTTCCCTGCAGGCACATTGTGAATGTTTCAAAAAGGGAATAAGGTAAGACTCCTTTCCTCAGCTTTAACCCAGTTAAAGATTAGGGCAAACACAAGCCCATTATCTTCCACTTGGACTTATCCTGCAACAGGATGCCAAAAGAAACAACAACACAGTGCACGGTTCAAGTGCCCAACTGCCCGAGGTCTCAAGGTATACAGACTCATTCAATTTAGAAAGAATATTAAATCATTAAAGAATATAATCACAGAAGTGATTACATGGAATTGACCTCAGAAGGAGACTCCTAAGCCCTGCTGTGAGTAGAGGCAGGAAAACTCCCAAGTCAGATGTGTTTGCTCAAGGCCTGAGCAAACAAACTGTCAGTCTTGTTCAGGGAGGCTAGAAAAGAATTTAAACCACATCCTTCCCCCTTTTTCCAAACTTACTTTGTGTTTGCCAATGTAAGAAAATAGAACAGCAACCCTCTCTTTTCCTTATCACATTTCTACCCATCACAGAACCTTGTTCTTCTTTGAGCTTTATGTCTTCAAAGCTCCTACTGCCCTCAGCATAATTCCAAGATCTCTTCCCAAGCCCCCACTCCTTTCTTAATGCAGGAAATAATTTTTTTCTTCTTTCTTTACACTATCTTGGCTCATTAAATTACATTAAGTAACTGAAATAGAAATTCTATAAAAATTTTTAACTCCACCCACTCCTGACATCTTCAAATTCAAAAATTATCTTGCAGTGTTGCCTAATACTACAATTTACTGTATGAGTTTAATGGACTTAATTTTAGCTCAACTTTTATAATTTATGGCTTTAGCCCAACTATGAATGACTCCAGACTGGGAATCCAAAAGACACTGTTCTCCAACATATGCTCAAAATAACATGCATCCAATGTAAGGTTTTAGTGAAGGCTGGGAGTTCCCCCTACAGCAGCAAGGAATTTTAGCTATATCCATTCTCCTGACCTTCAGTTCTCTTATTATGTATTACTTTATGACCATCAAGCACTATTTGTGGATTTAGTAATGGAGTTCATTAATGCAGATCCTGTGGAACGAGATGCTATATGATGAATCCTCCCAAATTCACAAGGAATGTTAGTGCTAATGGCACAAAAGAAATTATTTTCCCCAGTTCTTTAATTACTTCATAGACTATCAAACTACCAAAAGAACTATTCAAACCCTTTGCTCCTGATGTGAAGAGGGCTTCCTATTCACAACAGACTTAAAGACATAATGCTGTCATGAAAGGCAGCATTTCTCCATACCCAGGCTGTGTCCATTCTTGGTGTAGAAGCAGGTGTTATTGATAAGGTTGACACAACAGCCAATGACATCGCCCGTAGTAAACGTTGGGCCGTAAGGCTGTCCCGTTCCAGAGGAACAGAATGAATGTCCATCGTCTCCATGGTAACCATATGAATGTTTATCCCAACCTAGAGAACAAAAGCATTTGCAATTTATTCATTTTCTTTATTATTAAATAAATTGAAGACTGTGCTAAGTTGGTATATTCTAGCCAGGTTAATACAGTTAATTACTATGCTCAGCTTTCTGCTTTCTAATATTTCTTATCTAGGAAAGCCACTCTGTAATCTTTAAAATGACAACTTCTTTTATCAAAACGGCTGAATAAGTAATTGCATCTCTAGTATATAACAGGTAATGCAAATCCAGATAACACATTTTTCTCTTTACACAAACATACAATATTACCAACACCAAAAATGTAATCAGCTACAATGCTGAAATTCAAAAAGCTATATACAGATCTGACATGTCCCAGTAAAGCAGTGAAGATTCTCCTGTTCTCCCTTTCATTTTGCAAAACTATTGCTACCATATGTCATAATCAGATTCTTCCTGGCTACAAACCAAACAGGCATCTCTGGGGAAACATATTTCTAGTCCTGATTATTCTCAATGACTATTCAGCAGCAAACAGCCTCTGCATAATAATAGAATCTCCAGACTAAAGTGTAACTAGCTGTGCTGCCCCTAAAAATAAAAATAAATTTTAAATAAAAGGAAAAAAAATTAGCAATACAGGTGAAAATCACAGCCAAGAGCTAATCATTATGCATGCAAATATGGTGTTGATTTTGCAGGTGAAGAAGCTGTAGAATCTTTAAGAAGCTTCATACTGTTACACTACTCAATGAAATTCACAACAAGCAATCTCAGTCTGTGCCCTTTTATAAATACCTATCTACACTCTCTGCAAGTCAATACTGAACCTCTTCTGTCAAGCTGCTGCCAAGCAGGTTAATTTGGAAGTATTTTCCACACTTAGACCCTTAATCTTTATCATCAGTAGCTTCAGCTGGTACCATATTAAGCATTTCTCAGTAAATTAAAGACAACCCCAAATTATTGCTGTTACATTGATTAGCAGTATCTTTGATAATTATAGCATCCTAAATCATACTTAAACTTAATGCCACCCACTAATAATTCATCAGTGGGCTCACAGTGTAATGGGGACTTGCAGTCATCATATGAATCTCTGCCAGAGCATTTGGGTAAGAAAGTTAAAACTCAAAAGTAAGAAAATGCAGATACTCGAAGGTCAATTCAACATGGTTTTATATTTTGGTAATTTCAAGGAAGTCAGTTGGTTGGTTTTGGATGGTTATTTTTTACACATTTAAAGATCTGTTGGAAACCCAGTCTTTTATGTATACACACACTAAACTTTCTTAAGTACTATTCAGAGGTACTACAGACAATTGTTAACTAGACAGTGTCCCTGACCATGCAGGTCAATGGAAAAGTCAAAACTTAAAACTAGGCTACACACTCTTACTATGAAGGCCGGAAAGGTAAAAGTACAGAAAGTGACAGAAAGAGAGTTCCCTCCATGTTTGACAGAAAGTTTTTATCACAGTACTTCATTTTTATTGCTAGAAATCCAGTGTACAGAGCAGGGAAATCTATAGCTTCATTTCTGTTAGGACACATGACGAAAATTTTAAACTATATTTGTTTGCTAAAAAGCATCTGTATAATGTTAAAAATAACAGTAAGAGCTGACAGAAGCATACAGGAGTAAATGTACAGTAAAAGTTAAACTTTTCAGCTGCAAGTGTTACATAACTCCAGTAACAGATACAACACAGAGGTGTCATGCTATACTCTATTGCTTACTGAGGCTGAAGCATATTTTAAAAACCAATGTAAGTAACTGAAACATACCTGGTAGTCTGTTCATGTTCACACCCTGTGCAGAAAGCCCAATTCCCATGTAACTAAAAAATGAAAGAACAAAAGAAATGCATCTGTCTCTTACAAAAATACATATGTATGTGGAACATTGCCAAGAAACACTATGCTGACTAATCATCTACCAATTAAGCTACTGAGAGGTCATTTAATAGTGGCATAAGAACACGGGATTCCCAGCATATATGGTTTAATATGGACAGATCCTGTCTCCGCAGGAGGAAAGGACAACTTTCTTTTCTTTTTGGCATCCTGGGCTGTTGATGGAGAATAATGATATTAGCTAAAATGTTTAAAGCATGAACACAGGAAGCCAAAGGTCACAGCTTATTTTGAAAGTAGGGGTACAGCCATACACATACCAATTTCATAATCTCCAACATACCTAATGATATTTTGCAGACAAACTGGAATGAGTAATTTTATAAAATACATGCAACACTACATTACTTTAGCAGCAAAAGGCGACCTTACACAGCACTTATGTAAAGATCACACTGAAACATTAAAGGCCTGGATTGTAGAGCAGAATGTCAGCTTGAGAAATTTACCAGCAAAGGCACTCAGCTGTTTGTAATCTGATGGCAAACTAAAGAGGGGAAAATATTTGTACTACACTAACCAGTAATATGAAATACAGTCCAAAAGCCAGCTTTACAAAAAGGTGGTTTTAATAAAGTCAGTGTCCAGTACAATTGTTAACAATTTAATAGCAAACACTGGGAAGCTGAAATGAAGAATTTCCTCACCCCTAAATAACACTATTAGAAGTTAGCAAAATCAATTTTGCTTGTTTCTTAGGCAAAACTAATACCATTACCAAGACAACAGGAATACAGAAAGAGAAACAGCAAAATGAAAAGCTAGCCTTTCACCATTGTCCCTTGCCCAAAATAAAGTAACCCCCTTCCAACAACGAAAGCAAGCATCCAAAAATCACCTAAACCTACATTTACTTGTTATCAAATAATTCAAAATATTTTGACACTCGTTCACATCAGTTAACAAGAATTTGCTACGAAATAATACCCTGTATGAAAACAAAATATTCACCTGTGGCAATCTGGAAAGTTTAAGCCAACAAACATGACCTTTGTATTCCCATCTCATAAAATGAAATTTTTAAGCAACTATTCCACTTGGAAGTGCAGATTAATCTGCTATTTAAAATGCTTTATACACAGAATGAAACTGAGCAGAACATCTCAGAAGTGACATGCTTAATTGTGTACGGGGGTTTATGCTTTTTCTATGGATCACTTCCAACAGTTATGTTACCTGATTCTATGTTTGATACTTAAAAAAGCCCTCCTCTGATAATTTCTAATGTATAATAATACCATCTTCCTCTCCTTCAAACATACCAACATGAAATGGAACCTCAGAACCATGTATAGCAGATAGTACATTTAAAAATACTGACGAGCTGAAGGAAAAGGCAACAAACAAAAGGATTAGTCTTTGCTGCATTGCTGAATACATTACTGAGGCACCACTGCAGCAGCAGATTCAACAAAACAATTATAAATGAAAGCAACAAGTGGAAAGTCCTTGTTTTTGTCTTAAATAATAAAGGCAGGGTTGTTATTAGCATAGTCTAGGGTCTGACACATGAAGGATACTCATGTGAAGACTGAAAATCTCTTGTTCATTAAAGAAAGAATGTTTACTTTTAAAAACAATTTTAGGTAACTTGAACTCCACTGACTGCAAAAAGCCTTTGAACGCAAGTCAGATTAAAAATGCAATCAAAGTTTTGTTTCAGTATTCCATAGTAACAAGACTAAAGTTACACAAAAATTTAAAATATTAGATAGAAGATCATTGTCTAGGCAACATTTTGATATCACCACTGTTTTCTTCCTCAGATATCCTAACTTCCAATCCTCCTCAGTAACAGCTGTAAACACAAACTGTATTTAATACAGCTGGGAATAAGGAATCTTTACCCACTGGTAGTGACTGGAAAGCACTAGGCACTAACACTACGCCAGGAAGAACACAGATGTTAATAATACGTATTTTTCCCTGGGATTCACTTACAACTACTCAAAATGTTAACACCATTTTGTGAAGGAGACTTGCTATTAATAGAAACTGAAGTTAGATAAAAACATTGCAACTAATTAATAAATTTACTATAGACATCTTTCACAAGGCAAAAGGAATGTCAACAACCTATGGTTTGAAGTGAGCGAAATTAAAGGCTCATCAATTAAGCTAATTTATTATTTTTTATAGTTGATAGATAGGTAATCTCATGTTCAACTAGATTAGTACACTATAAATTGAGGGGAAAAACAGTACCATGAGAGACAGGCTTTAAATGCTCTAAAATTTATTAAGAGGAGTTGTATTTATGCCAAACCGCTACATGTAGCTTTCTTACCTTTTCCTCACACCTATAACCTTCACAGACCAGAACTGACTTGTTTGCTTTTTTAAGACACTTAACCCTTGTTTAGGTCAAGAGTCAAGGTTTGCAAAAAGACTTGCTTCAGTGGGAGGAAGTACATAAATTGTCTTCCCGTTTGCTGCTTAAAGTTCACATTTCATGCACGTCAGGATCAGGAGAAGAGTGGCACAGCTACCTATCTAAGTTTTCCTCCTTAGTTTATGACAAAAATGATGGGCAGCATAACAAGTAGCCCAGGTGCAACTCAGGCCCAGAATGTTCTAAGTCAGTTCATGATGTACTTCTTATATGTCCTGTCACATTAACAGGTTTGGTCTAGGAGACCAAAGTGGACCTGCTCTTCCTGTCTGTAGCTGTGTCAGCCATAAGAGCTGTCCTTGGGAAGTGGAGGCATCAGCATCATGAAGCAGCACCCTCAGTCCATCCTGTAGCACCTTCCAAAAATGGACCTGACACAGTGTGGCTTCAGAGACCAGAGAGGGTGAACAATGGTGTGGTTCTGATGCTGCCTCCCCTCAGTACCTGAGGACTGTCCCTCCACCTCAGCTCCCTATCCAAACACATCCCTGGCTGCTGCAGTGGGAGGATCATTTATCCAGGCAAATGGCACGAAGTGGCCTGGTGCATGTTTTATTAAGCAGCCCCTCTTTCTGAGCAATTTCAGTCCCACTGGCTGCTACTCATCACCTCACTAACATGCTCAACACTTACATGATCTCATAAAATAACGAACAACCACTCATGGAAGATATGAAATCAACCCATGAGAGTCTGAAATATGAAGACTATAGCTGGAAAACAATTTGAAGCGCAGCCAAATTGGTATTAAGGACCAAGAAAGCAAGTGTATTTAACAAACTCTTGTTTTCTCACTTCAAATTGTATTTATTCTTGTTCCAGTCCAGTTCAATTAAGATATAGGTTACCATTTTAGTGTCTCAGCACATTTTCTAGTTTACATTTCACAAGTCATATAGAAACTTCAGGAACACCACAAAACTACAGAACTTAAAATCCGCTGAAGATTCAATTTTTTTACCACAAAGCAAAAGAGAAAATGACCAAAAAAAAAAAAAGAGGCATTATGATACCTACTTTTTTCCTGTAACACATACTGAAAAGCCTAGGCCTCTCTGCAGAGAAATGTTCAAGAAGTAGAAAGCTCACAGTAACTATTTTCTCCTCAAGTATCTTCCTAGTCAGAGAACTAAATTTACATTTTTGCTGGAGCATAAAATTTCTACTTGGATGCCTGAATAGACTAGTTGTGAGAAATAAAGAGAGCCAGAGCCAAATAGAAGGAAAAAACAGCAGTAAGAGATGGTACAGAACTGCAGATGTTAAAAGATCAAGAAATTAACAAAACCCAGAAAGAGACACAACTCTGATTTTTATTTATAACTGTTCCATTCAATCTTGTAGTCACTATGTTGAAGGTATATGGAAAACCTTTCAATATGGAAGCTGATAGAAATCAGAACTCAGATTAATTGTATCCTATCCTGCTCACTACATAAAGAGGAATCTCAAAAACTATACCAGACCACAGACACCTCGGAAAGGCTGAAGATAAATTCAAGTACTAAATAATCACTTCTCTAGCAAAAAAAAAAAAAAAAAGGACACCAAAAATTCCATACTGTATTTATAAAGACAACTAAAATAATTTAGCAGATATTTACATAATAGTATGTAATAGCCTCCCTATTACAGAAACTTCATCTGCTATCTGCAAAGAGTCAAATTCCTCCTGACTTCCATTGTGCCTACATATGCTACTGAAGACATTATAACCTGGGGAACTGCTACATGATGCTTCAAAAAACAACTCTTCTGGTGCTGCAGAAAGTAAATAATCAACATGGTACCTTATTCCCTACATGCTATCCATTTAAAGGAAGCAACTTCAACCATACAACATTAAAACCTAAGTTGCCATAACATCTGTAAGGAACCTAAGACAAACCACTAACAGATGTTTACAGCCATAAACAAGGCAACTGAAAACATCCTAACGTTTTGAATGCATTGATTATTAAGAAAAGTAGAAGTAACACTGAAAAAAAATATAAGCTATATAACCCGTATAGTTTGTTTTATCATTATGTTTGTACCTTGGAAAGAGGACAAAGAGAAAAAATGCATTGTCTGTAGGAATTTAAAGACTCAACTTCTATAGGGCCCTCACAACTGACTTGCAATGACATAAAGTTTGAATAATGTTCTCTTATAGTTTTCTACACTGCCTTTGCTGACACTATGAGGCCAGAAATAAGGCACATTAAAAAGGTACCTACGTTTATCTTTAATATAGTTATTCAGCATTAAAATTTTGTAGAAATGTGCCAATTCAAGATCCTCATTGTCTGCACAATCACAATAAGAAATGAGATGTTAATATATTTAAATGTTTCAAAATATGCCATAGACAGTTTGAGTCTTTAATTTTGAATTGAAAACAAGTTTAATTTTACAGAGTATTTCCAAGGAAACAGTATTTTGAACATGATAAACCCAGGTTTCAGATTAATGCAGTTCTGCATAGAGTGGAAAAACCAAAAATATATCAGGCACTCATTTTGCATAGTGCTCGAAACTGTTACTCCTGTAACATTTTGCTTGTGATTGCTCTAATGTTCCTAGAAGGATTCTCATTTACTGACATCCCTCTCACTTTGAGGTTTCACCATTTCATCTTGTGACACTTGTCCCCAAGGACTACAGCCTTTTTGGGGACCACACTGTCAGAAAAGAATAGCTGCAAAAAAATATATAATGTAAATGTGGGTTACAGTAAAGTTATCATCTATACACCATATCTATGTGAATGAACTTCAGAAGAAAGAAAAGATTTTTCAAGAAGACCAAGAAATCAAATATATTCTCTTAACTCTCTTTTTAAATTAAAATTTTCATTTTCGACCATACACTATCAAAGAAAGAAAACTTTTGTCACAGTTCCAATATTTCAGACCAGGTAAACACAAACCTCAAACAATCTTATTATACATTTAGTTAATGTTCACTTCTGTCAACGTCTGGTCTCATACACTCAGGTAAAAAATTAATTACTGCTAGAGTTTAAGAAAATATACACTTGCTGATTCATGACCCGATCTCTTCTTGCAGCTGCTACAATTCAAATGAAGACACTAATGAAAGAAGGATCCTTCAGACGTTATCAGATTCTACCCTATACACAAGTACTCTGCTAATGATGCTGCAAGGCCTACTTATATGTAAATAGAGAGTGAGTGAAGGTTTGCATGTTGTTTTAACAAACGCCTGTTCTTGTAACAAATACTTGCTGAAGACATATTAAAACTATAAAAATAGGTCTTAGGACTGCACAAAATTTTCAGAATACATTAGTAATGTACAAAACAAATACAAACCAATCAGCAACTGACAATGTTAGATATTTTGTTTATTGGTTAATGCTTCTGTTGAACAAGAAAATGGGTATACTGGATGCTAAAGGAAAAGCCAACTTACAGCAACACAAACAACTTGTAGGAAAAAAGTGTAGTTTGTGTTTGAAGAGCTACACATACGTCCTCTAGAAGACAACAAAGCATTTATGACTCAAACACTCTAAAATAGTTCAGGCTGCACCGCAGGCATAGGTGTCATGAACACTCAAACTTAATTCTCATGGTATTTTTGTTTTGGATAATTTTTCCTTTTTTACTTCACCACCTACTTCATCACATACACAACACATACTACACAAGATACTGCCAAAACAACAGATGACTGATTGTATATCCAGTGTTAAAAACCAGCCATAGTGTAACAAGTGTTTAAAGCCTTATTAACATTGCTTTACCAAAAACATACTGATTACTTGCATGAATTGCTGTACCAACATTTTATTTTAGTGCCCTACATTTAGCAGAACTTACACATGGTGCTGTAAAGCCTGGCCATGAAGATCTGCATCAGCACCACCATACCACAGACTAAACAACCCTTCCCACAGAAGTGTAAGCTCAGTACTATCTGCTAAAAGGATACAGCCTTTCTAAACTTAGTTTTCATTAATTCTTCTGGATGGCTCACCACTTCCAATCCTTGTTTTCATTCTTCCTTAAAAAAAAGAATCGGCAGCGTTCCAGGCCAGGTTGGATGGAGTGCTGAGCAACCTGGTCTAGTGGGAGGTGTCCCTGCCCTTGGCGGTGGGGCTGGAACGGGATGATCTTTAAAGTCCCTTCCAAGCTAAACCATTCTGTGATTCTATGATTTGCATTTTAAGCATACATCTTCCTCAGCTGTTTTAAAAGCACTGAAGTCTAGAAGTATATGGTATTACTATCATTTGCCCATTCTTATTAATTGTACTTATAAATCAATAAATAAGAATGGACAGAAATTCAAGACATGGAGGATAAAAGTATTCTTCCCAGAAGTTCATTTTCCGTGGGAAAGAAACAGGTCTCTCCTGGTGAAATATTTAAAAAGCCAAAAGGCTGTATTTAAACTAAAATTAATGGGTATAAGCTAGTACCATGACCAAAAGTAGCACTCCCAGTCCCTTTGTTTCAGATTCTGCTTTCTGCTCCTAGTTTCAACCTCTTTTGCTGTCATAGCTACTCATGTAACAGTACAAACAGCCATACTGGGGAACAAACTGAATGAAAACAAACTCACTCTGGAGGTCAGCTTTTGGAAAATGAGTTATCCAATCAGGTATACCATGAAGCTGACACAAACAGTCACAAAGTAGGAAAAGGGACATCAACTCTGAGTGTTCCGAGACTGCTTCTTCTCATGGCCAAATTTTTTTATTTATTTTTAAGTTAAGTGGACATTTCAACAGAGATGCAGACATAACTTACTGTTAGTTAATAGTCCCCTTCCTACCACACTTTCTAATCATCACCTTGGTACTGCTCCCCATACACCCATTACCCTTCTACTGTTACTGTCTCCAATTGCTCACATAACTGTCCACAATGTTCCACATGAGCCAAACAAAGCAAGGACAGAGAGTATAAAAGGAGAGAATATATATAAATAGAAGCCCTTAGGCTACAAAAGTCAACATGAAACTAAGAAAGAAACTGAAAAAATAAAGAACAACAAGAAATATTTACAAAGCAATATGACAGCTGGTTAAAACTTTCAGCAAGAATTCAAAAATATCTAGGGTAATTATTTCACGTATCTGTATTGTAGCAGCACATTAGGACTCCTTGTGTCAAACACTCTACAAATACCAAGACAGATTTTCTTTGAATGATATTCCAACCTTACTCCTTTTACTGAACTTAATTCTCACTTCCCTTTTTCTCATCCAGTACCATCAGTTACTGACCCTATGACACCACATGGAGATATCAAAAAGCAACTTTGCTGTTCATCTGCTCAGCAACACCAATTCCCATATCCAGTTCCTCCTTCCTAGTAAACCTGTTTTTTTCACACTTTCTTCAGTGTGTTCATAATGTTATCAAAGTTGGACAGAAACTTCTGCAAAATTAACATATTACACACCTTCAAATTTCTACTCAAGCCAGTTACTCACCTAGATATGTTAAAGAATTTAATGACATAGGTCATTGCAGTGACAAAACCAATGCTGTGCTAAAACACAGCCACAAGAAGCCACGCTATATCCATATCCATATCCATGCTATACTCTAAACAAAAACGAGCTGTGCTTCTTCAAAGAAGAATAATTTTTGCCCTGCTACTTTCAGCTATTCAAGATCAGATTCCAGGAGCAGCATCTTCAAGTGCTACAGTAGCATGAAAAATGGATCTCCTACAGCAGGTTTTTAGTAAAGGGTTTTTGATTATTTCAGGCAAGTCATGCTAAGTAGAGCACACAAGCAAGAATGCTGTTGGACATACTCCTATAATATAGTACATGAACTAAACACCTTAAGCTAAGTTTACTTAAAAAAATAAATAGAAGTAGTAAAGGCTACTACCAAAGGGAACTCCAAACAAACACCACTGAATTATCCATGGACATTTATGGAAGGTGGAAGCTGTACTTCAGCTTACAGACAGATACCTCTGTTGTCTCGTGTAGTCCAGGACTTACTTTAAACAGTACTGTAAAACTCAGCTCTACTGCTTCCACAGCTAGACTAACACCTTGAGAACACCTGATTTTGCAAGTAAGGCATTTTAGCTAATTGACCCAATTAGTTACATGCTGGTCTTCTACAGACATGGTCCTCCTGAACTCTGTTACCATTACCAGATGACAAAAAGAAAAAAAAAAGGTAAAAATGTACCTGGAGCAAGCCAGGTGAAACACAACAGGCAGTGAAAAAGAACTAATAAATCCAAACTGACAGAAACTGGTTTCTATAGTCCTATTTCTCTGCATTAAATTCCCCAGTTTACTTATTATGGAAAAATTTATTAGTTTGAATGCAAGGTAACACTGAACTGTAAGAGATTCATCCTGCATCTCATCAAAGGCCTCCTGGACCTGAGAACAGGGTCTAGAGATACACATTTAACATCCAGTGAGGTGCCACATATTGACTCCTGGTCTTTATCAGCCAAGCTACATTTGGCTTTAGGCGTGTGTACCAGCTACCATACTATCTTACACAATGAAAAAAATTACCATCTCGGCTCATTATGCAGCTAATGTTTCATAAAGTGACACTAAATGAAGATCATAAGGCTGAAGAAAGGATGAGGCAGTATTAACTAAAAAAAGTACCCCTCCTGCAATCTCAGCAGGCAACTTTGCAAGTCATAGCTATGTACATCTTACACATAGCTATGTACATCTCATAGCAATGTACATCTCACATTTAAATACAAAACCTTGAAAAACTTTACTCAGTGATGTTTTCCCACTTTTGCAGGATTGCCTTGAGTGGTCTACTGAATTTGAAATTACTAAAATCCAACACAAAATATCTAAGGTGAAGTGTTAGAGGAGCTATGTAAAATGACACATCCACATGTGTGGACACTTTTTGAAATCCTTCACTTCAAAAAAGCTACCTTCCAAACTAAGTAGGCAGAAACTTATTTCAAGAAGAGACACACCACTAGCAAGTCACAGTAAGAACCTCTCCTTAATCCACAGCAGCAGGATAATTTTTTAAAAAATGTTCCTAAAATAAAAAAAAAACCCAAAACCAAAAAAACAAGAAACCCACACACATCCCCCCAAAAATATAAAGGTGTTCCTAAAATCTGTAGCAGAATGTTACTTGAAAAACTAATTTCTACCACCTCAATTTAAAAATGGTTAGGTCTTCACAGTGTAACAGAAGTAGCTATGGACGTAAGTTTTTCATAGCAAAGAACTCTCCCAGAGATTACTTTTGAGAACAGAAATAACAACAAACACATAAATGCTCCTACAAAGCTGCAGCACTACTGAGAGGCTATTCTTTCAAAATATCACTATGCAATACTGTAAGGAAAACAAAGAAGTTTGAATACTGTTTCTGACTTACAGAAAGCTTACAGGATTGGGGAAATGAAAGAAACAAACTGCAGCAAGACAAAGAAAAGACAAAGGCACTGAATTTCATCCATAGTTCATTTCTCTCAAGATTTATTTTCACAACAGGGCATAAGCACCTGCAATGTGCTTGTATAGTACCTAGAACAGGGACAGCCAGTCCTGACTAGAACCTTGAAGCAGAACCAGAGAATGTACTACAGCACATTAGAAAGCAGTCCTACAGTGTATCAGAATTAACACACATCCTCTACCAAAAGCAGTGAAAGATGAAAAGGAATTAAAGTGCTTTAGCAAAGATTTCATTAGCACTTCAAGACTTCCCCAGGTGAGATTCTATCTGCCTCAGCAGACTTAAAAGCATGTTGAAGCATACTTGTGCTTCAACATATTCATAATTCAGATGGATTATGGGAAGCAGCAGCTTCTTACTCATCACTTCTTGTTCTTTCCATAGGGTGACAAATTCCCAGGCACTCATTCAGAATATTCCCCTTTATTCTTATTGCTGTTCACCAACAAGAAGCCTTAAGAATAACTTTCTGTTTCAAAATTGATATGACATCCATGAAAAGATCACACTGAGGAAATAAGTTGGTCTGCTACACACCCTAAAAATTACATTAAAGTCTGTAAATCCATACAGCCAAAACTCAACACCTTTAAAGGTAACAGCAGAGTCAAACCGGTCATTCAAGGCCTAACTTTTTTGTCAAGAAAAAATGAGATGATATTTTGGTATTTATTGTGTACACTGATTTGTGGACAATAAATACCACAATCAACTCCCTTAAAAGAATCAAATATAAGAGTGCAACTTCTCAAGAAAAAGGAATCAAGCTACATAAAGTGGTAAAATACAAGTTTTGATACCAAAGACATCTGTTGAGTGAAAGATGATGTGAGGCAATATTTCAAGAAACAATTAATTCATAATGCACTCTGCTTACCCATCTCTTCCCTTACTGACAATTTTAACTTCGAAATAGTATATGCCACAGGCTGCAGGTATAGGATGTGTAGCTCGAACTGAAGCAGCATCTTTTGGAGTTTTTCCATGACCTGAAAAACAAGAGCATTCAGAACACACAAAAAACATATTTTAGTAATTGCAGAAGGTGACTCAAAGCTATGCATGCTGACTACTCAAAACAAAAGGCTTATGCAATGAGCAAACAGCATACAATATTCTAATCAACCTGATTTTTATGCTGTAGTATTTTGTTTCAAATACTGTAAGCACCTGTATTGCAACCAAGGATGCTAAAAGAAGTCCTGGATATAGTAATCCAAACAGGTCCTACAATTATTTGAAGGGAAACCAGGAAAAAGTTTCACCATTGTGAGTAACATGATTGACAAAAGGCCACCTGTGTTTGAAAGAACTGTATGATTTCTCAAATGCACAGGGCTTACTCATAGACTGAAACACGACATAAGAGAGTTTCATCTAAGGCTTAGTACTTCTGAATCTACAAGTTACTGAAGACGCTTCAATTCTAACGTCCTTCAGAATAAACATCAGTCATTATATAGAACATGCTACTCACAATTAATTTCCATGTTCCAAATGTTGTTTCAGGAAACCATTAAGCCTTACAGCCTGCAACTGAGCTCATGCAGCTCCTACTCTTTTTTCTTATTAGGCTCACTATACATTAGCTCTGCCACAATAATGCCCCATTTCAGCTTTTCTCAGGATTTTCAACCTAAACCCAAGAGCCACTTGCATTCTACTGACACCAACCTTCTGAATGTGTCATCTTCTTCACAGCCCTTTACAAAAGCAACCTGGAAGCAGGCTTTTGACCAGATGACTTGTTTTAGCAACAATCTGCTCAAGCAAGCACAGCGTCTCCCAAGTACACCCAAACTCCTCAACTTGTCATGCATGGGGCCACTGGACATAGTTTAAAAAAATTTAACAAACAAGATGGAAAGTATATTGGATCATGGCAAGAGGTAAGGTAATTCAGTAAGATGGAAACCAGGAATAGACTGTCACTGCCATAAGAATAATTCACACAGATCCCATGCCTACTCTTGAAGTGGATCTGTAGCACGATGAAAGCAGCGGCCTGTTTTGAGTCTGCTGTACAGATCACTTGTGCTGCAGCACTCCAGCTGTCATTTCCAGTCCAGACAGGGAGGCCTACTGCACCTGCACAGCAATTGATCTGCATATGTAGAAGTCCCACAACCAAACACACTTCTTCTAGGGGCATTAACACGGGCATTACTGCTCAGGCTCAGATTAATCATGCCTCAGGTGCAGCAAGCCAGGTCACACAGCAGAGAAGAAACTGCAGGAGAATGATAGCCTAGGCAGGCAGAAAGATAAGGCCCAGCTGGCCCACAGTACAAAACCTCTAAGGGCAGAGGGTCAGGGATTGACCTGTACAGAACCTCTGAGCACAGTGCTCCCTTGTGCAAATGTTCATAGAACTGTCAGTGTTTATCAGCCTGCAGAGCCAGCACCCACCGGTTCCTAACCAATGGCACATGTTCAGCCAGGGAGAACTCTCACTAAGGCTGCACCAGCAACCAAAACCTTTCTAGCACACCACAAATTCTTCACTTACTGACATTAGATTTAACATACCATGTTTTCTCCGATGTTAAGGACTCACCCCAGTGTGCTACTACTTAAACACAAGTGGCCAACCACCTTACTTTTCTGAGTGCAAATCCATTGCTTGCTTCAGTGTGTTGCTAGTACTACTAAACACTTTGTGCAGAGATCCTTTGATCACCTCACAGGTTTGACAATATTAAGTTTGCTGCCTACATTCTGCATGCTGATTTCTGCATGTTGATGTGATGTATCACCTGAGGAAAAACCAGTAATTTACTCCTCCATACAGAATATGTTTATTGTTCACTACTTTTAAGTTATTTCCTCGGGCTGCGACAACCAGTGTAATAACCAAGTACATAATCTTAGTTAGAGCTTCCATGAGTTTGCTTGGTTTTCAAATGCTGGTAGATCACTATTTAGCTATTACAGATTATCACACCTAAGTACGTAGAAATCCTTCAGCTAAAAAGGCAGAACACTGAACTCCTAAGACATCCCTTAAGTTCAAAGAAGTCCAATTAAACAATGCACTGGAGGAAGGAAAAATACTTTATTTTAAAATGTCTTTAAATTTTTACTTTAAAATAGACTGCAAAGAAGTTCCCTTGGTTACTCTATGCACTTGACAATCTGTGTAGTTTCAGTCTGAGTCATTCTCCTTATTTGGGAAAGTCTTCCACATAGAAAAGACTAAAGCAGTAGGAACCAGCCAAATATTATTGAAAATGTGAATCTATTACCCAGCAGACTTAGCTCTGTGAAATCACAATCTAAGTGTTTGGCAACAATACCTATTTAAGGTACTCTTAACACCTCTTCTGAAACTCCCCTTCTCCCACCTTCTCCCCAGTCCAGGCATTTATTTGTAAGGACCCCGACTGATTAACTGATCAGGGTTTAAGAAACCTACCAGATTTTTTTAAGCAGCGTATCAGTTCCCTGATCCAGTTCACAACACAGCCACACACAGCTGTCACACTGCAAATAAGAGGTCAACAGAGGGGTAGAAGTAACAGGATACCTTACCAGTATTGCCAAACACTTCATGTGGTGAAGCAACATGCTTGGGGAAGTCAGTGCCCAAAACTACTTTCATCCCATTAAAACAGAAGACACCCTAAATTTAGAACTGCTGTTCTTTTAACATAATCTCCTATGAATCCCATTTTACTACTTGAGCATACTGCTTTTATTTGTACTTACATACAATTAATATGTACCGGAGAAGGCTAAACATCATCCAGTTAACTACTTTCCAATATTCCAAGTATCTCTACACTGTCTAAACACGGTAGTTAAGTCTTTCAGTACGACCAGGCTACACCGAATTACGTGTGGTCATGAGATCCTAGTTTTTATCAGCCTGCTTTAAAACAAGAAAGAAGCTCGTAACAGGTGACCTGCAAAATTTCTTACCAGAGGCTACTACAGATGTTAGTGTTTAAGAGAACACTGGGTAAGCTTCTAGAACTGCAGTTAACTGAGACACTGCCTTGAGTTCAGAATGTCCTTCAGCTTAAAATGGCTGGAACCCGAGAGGTGAAACAGACATACACCCTTTATGCCAAACATGTTTTTAGATTTTTTCCTCAGGCACTTGTGACCACCATCACCAATGGGACTCTTGAGCCGAGTGGCCCATTAGCTTGATGTCTTCTACTGCCACATTCTTTGGTAACCTGAATCCTCACTTCCTTGCTTGTGAATAAAAAAGAACTTCAACACCCAACTCTGAACTTCGGAATTGGAGGTTCCAAACACCTGAAGTAGATCACACAAACACTGCCCAATGTTTCCTCAAAACAGATCCCTTCCACAGTCACAAGCTATAGGCTGAGAATTTAAAAGAACACTTTTGAAGTATGTAGTATTTAACACTAAGGATTTTCAGCATTAAAAAGAGAACTCTGCTAACAGATGCACAGGGGGCAGAGAAGGGAAAACAGGTCTACGAATCTTGAACTTTACACTGTAAACCAGATCATAGGTAAGTTCAATTACTAGAATTGTTTTCACTTGGGCTTTCATTAGAAGTGTTTGACAACCATGAGTTCACCATGCTTTATTTCATTTTTTAAGCACTCACACGAATGATTTTTAATAAGTAGTATCACTACTACTTAAGCAAAATTACAGTGAAATTAACCTAAATTTAAATTCTATCTACTTGGAAAAAATCTAACTCAGATATAAACATATTCAGAGAAGCCATCTCTGCTTCCAAAAAAGATAATCTTTGAACCTAAATCTAAATTTATAATACATACACACCAAATAGTCCAAAAGAAATCTATGGGAGCACCTACCTAGACAAAAGTGTGTTTATCCAGTTTAAATCCTTAAACGAAGTTTACATAAGCTGAACTGCAGTTATTTCTAACAGGTGGTTCAATGACTTGCTCACACTGCCAAAAATAAAATAATCAAAGCCTAATCTTCTATTGTATTCATCAGACAAGTTTCACTGAGACAAGAATGGAACAGGCTGCCCAGGGAAGTGATTGAGTCACCACCCCTGGAGGGATTTACAAAACCTGTAGATGTGGCACTTGGGGACATGGTTTAGTCGAGGACTCAGCATTACTGAGTTTGTGGTTGGACTCAGTGTTCCTAGAGCTCTTCTGCAAACTAAATGATTCTATAATTCTAAGAAAAAAACCAAATCAAAAGACAAATTACTAATTTTACTGTAACTTCTTCCCCAGTTTAAAAAAAAGCAAGACATCTCAGAGCTACAAGGCTGTCCAAAACAGGCAAACTGTACTGAATGTACCCTGAGCGTTTTATGCCAGAAAAATTGACATCAACCTTGTAACACTGAGTGACAACACAGAACTATTAGTATAGAATCCTCTTCATTTTCCAACAGGAAATGGAATGCATAGTTTGCACTGAAAAATAATTTATTTTTATTTGTTTTGCACTACAGACAGTTCAAAGGCAACTGCACTGTAAATAAATGTCTGGCTAAGATTCCCTGGCCTGGGATACATTAGAAAAAGTTCATGCAATGGCAGCTTACTCAAAATTGCATAACTTTCTTAATCTTTTTTGGACAATTGTCACAAGACTAATTTAAGTGAAGTTTCTATAGGAGTTTCCATGATTTCAGCACCAATTACTTTGTCTGCTAACCTAATTCTGTATATAGTTTCTTCCTTGGTTACAAATCTGCACTGAGTCTGTTTTTATCTCCTTACACTACATAGTATAAATCACTACCTGCTGGAAACCTAACTTGTCTGTCTAGTAGACCTTTCATATCACATACACCATTTATGAACTCCCTGTTTTTCAACAGGATCCATGTGTTAATTCTGAATATTTTAGAAACATGTAGGAATATTTTTAAAGACATCTTGCCTTACTAGCTACATAATTTTGTGCAGTAATGCATGCTTTATGTGCAGCATGCACTTATGCTTTCTTCAGAGCTGTAAAAATTATAATTAAGTGAAATTACATCAATATTTTTCCTGATAGTTTTTCATTGTCTCCCTTACAAAGATACACCGCAAACAACAGGTAGTAAGACAGTGTTAGCTTTCTATCAGTTTACACAGCTAACTGGCAGCAACACAAAAATGTATATCTGTCCATATGAAAACCAAAAATACTCTAGGTATAGTCTTTCATATATTTACAGTACCACTGATGCCATTGTCTATGTATTTAGTATCAAGATTTTAACAAAGCTACCTAATCTGCTAAACAAAAACACTGCCCCATTTAAGTTTGCCTTTTCAAGTAACACTATGATTCTGAGAGATAGCACAAAAAAGCACCGACTCTTGGGTTTTGTTGACCTTAACAAAATTTGAAAAGCTTTTATCCTGATGCTAGACTATATTCCTTTTTTTTAAACCTCCACCACTAGATCAATGCCTGGTTTTGTGGCAGTTTTCATTTTTAAGCACTCTGTAGGATGCTTCAAAAAATCTTCAGGTCCAGAAATGCAGTACACAAAACATCCCAGCAGCAACGGGTGGAAAGAGACATCTACTGCACTTCATGTTTCCATACAACTTGTCCACTGGTAAGCAAGAAAATGAAAGGAATCTTCAGAAATTACATCAAGAGGACCATCATTCATCTCACAAACCAATGAAACAAAAATATCCCTGCTCACAATACATCAGCACATTCAAATGATGAAGGTAACTATATGAAAAATAACTTTTAAAGCTTTTGTGCTGATTGTTCCCCTCCACCAATTTTTTAGTAGCCCAAACACATCCAAGGTGAAGGCAAAGCACTGCTGTTAACACTTTCAGCTTCCTACCAGTCACAGAACAGAAGGAAACTACTCCAGAAAAACAGTTCTATAGCCAGAAATCTACAGAGGCAGAAGAGAAAATTTAAGTGAAGGGCACCTATACTACAGTAATAGAAAATAGTAAGAATTGTTTTAGGTTACTGGCTTCTTTGGACAGATCTATCTTTGAGTATTTTGGTCAAGAATATAACAGTTCTTTATCTCTGCTCAATATATAATTCATATTTCCTTTCAACAAAAAACCACCCAATGTTCTTCCACTACTACTTAGGTAATTTCAGAAGCACTGAAAGTGCCAATATTACAAAAGAAGATACTGTGAGCACTTTCTTTTGAAAACTGATTTGTTGAAACACTATTTCACAGTCCTAAGCACATTCTTACTTGCCATCTTCCCTTACTCTCCTCATTGAACCTCCTCATTTTCTCCCCTTTTATTGTATTCTTAGGGCTGAAGGATCCAGGAGGGAGAAAAGGCAGGAGATGTTTATCATGTTTGCCCCCTGGTTCTCAGGTAGAAATACTCAGATACCATTCACTGCTTAGCCCAGTTAGCAACTCCAGGTGCCAGGCTGGTAACATAAATATGGAGTTGCCCTAACAGCCACCTTCATTAAATTACCCAGAAGAAAAGATGGGCCACTTAGGAAGCCATTTACTTCCATCTGCACTCAGGAAAAAGAAAAGCACAGACATGCTATATTGGCATCTCTCCTTTTCAGAGTCCTTTGGGCTAACCTAGGAACTCTTCAACCCTCAGCACTTACCATTATTTAAGAGCTAGAGTAAAGGTATTTCATTGTTACAACCTACTAACTGTGCTTCATGACTTCTGTAGTTTCTTTGAGGTAATGATTTTCCTTAACACCATGGCAAAGGAGATAAGTGAGGAAAAACAGGGATAGCACAAGGAAAGCTTGAAAATATACTTCTGCAATAACACTGAGAGATCAGAGAGGTTCGACCTCTAAATTCTAGCTTATGAGAAAAAGAAGCTGGCCAAAGCAAAACAAACCAGCAGAAGGAGTTGATAGCCACTAAGCTATGATCATCTCAGAAGAAAAAAACACCAAAACCAAACAACCCACCGCCACTAAGCACCAGAAAATACAAAATGTTTCTAAAAATACAAGGTCATAAAACACTGAACAAAAGCCAGGAAATTCAGAGTTGAGTATTAAATTACACATCCTTAAATCACTCGGTGCCTCCCAGAAACCTGCTCTGTAGTCATCAAGCTCCTTTATTATCTTTGTACGGTGCATTAAACTTAGCATTTTTAACAGAGTATTTTGTGTGTAATAATAAAACCTCTCTATTAAAAAAAAAGTCTCCGAGAGTACATTTAATCCTTTCATGGCAGCCAAATCCTGCCATGTGTTTGTGTTGCTGTTTTCCTCCTCCGATTAAACAGTAACATGTTTATCAAGATTTCCCTTGAATTTCTCCACTGCAAACTCTGAGAAAGAGTAATTGCATGGTTGTTTTTTTCCCCTCCCACTACGTTCATTTGACTACAGACTGACAAAAGATCCAGTTCTTCACAGCCAACTCAGAAGTGGCTTTCAATCCACAACACTTCTACTTCAGGACTTTAGGCCTAGAACACCAGATGTGTCTGTGTTTTTTTCAGGTCAGAGTGTAGGCTTATGTTTCCAGGTTTTATGACATTTCATAACAATCAACACAAGTCTTTCTTCGAGTGACTCTCGCTGATGTTATTTTTTAACACAAAAGCATACTGTTTTTTACCTTTTATTTGAAAATCTGTAACTTTAACTGTGAAACGTCTAGGAAGAAAGTTTTAGTCACCTTTATTAATGTAAGTCCTATTGTCGTTCCTTCCCTCAAATCACTCTGTGCAATAGTTAGGCAAGACTATTACCAGTGACTTTAAAGTAATTTTTTTCACAGTTTAAAAATAAACCGTGTTTTTCTCAGTGCTTTCCCCTCCCGTCATTTCCGTGTTCAATAGCTTAACGCTTGGTGCTCTTAACTCCATTTAACCCTTGCTCTTCTCGAGAGGGGGGAAAAAAAAAGCAGGCACTTCTTTTTCTCGCTCATTACCATAAACAGGACACGTCATGCCGAGCGTCCTTTATTCTCCTGCCTCCGACCCAAACGTTCCGGCGATACCTGAATCCACGGAGGAAGTCTCGGGAGTTTACATAATGCCCACTCCAGAAGCATAAGGAGGCGGGGGCGGCCCCTTGTGTCCCCC
>VXBC01006749.1:1573393-1620383 GCA_013399945.1 Ploceus nigricollis
AGGGGAGGGGGGCGGGAGAGGGGTGGTGGCCGGAGAGGGATGGTGGCCGGAGAGTTGAATGCCGGTACCGACAAGACCCCTTGGATCTGGTGCTGGAACGATCCGTACTGTCCAAAGCTGTTGTGGGGCTCTCTGGCGTGACCCGGACTTGTCGCGAGCTTTTCTCCAGGAGGAAGTCTGAGCGACCCCCTGAGGGTAGTGGAGAAAGGGACGCTGACTCTCAGTGGCTTACTGAAGGTGTTGCTGCCGAGGGCCAACCAAATGGTGACTGTCCCCTCGTTTTGAAATTATCATGGAATCAGAATATGCCACTGGAGAGCTTTGTCCAAATGTGTCTTCAACTCTGCTAGGCTTGGTGCTGTGACCACTTCCATGGGGAGCCTGTTCCAGGGTTCAACCACCCTCTGGGTGACGAATGTTTTCTTGATCTCTACCCTAAACCTCCCCTGACACAGCTTCATGCTGTTTCCTCGAGTCCTGTTACTGACATTAGTCATGAGACTGTAATGATAATTCTCCTCTCGGTGTTGACCTGGGCATGTCAGACCTGTTGAAAAGTTTTCTGGTGTAACCCGGACCTGTTGAAAGGTTTTCTCTGGGACAAAGTCAAGCTGGCTCTCAGAGGTGTAATGGGGAGAGAGACATTAACCCTCAGTGCTCAAACGATTAATGACCGATTCAAAAGGATTGACTAACTGGAGTGAGTCCAGCGGGGATTGTCCCCTCCTGATGAAATTAAACAGTTACCCTGCCTTCAGGTGCAGGTCATGACATTGAGTTGGAGAAGGAGGAGAAAGAGGCATCACAGCAGGCTCTGCCGCCATTGGGGATGATTGGGGATGGCGGCTGGGGAAGATGGATGGAGACAGGCTGGTGTGTGCTGCCGGGGAAGCTGTGCCTCCTGACAGACACAACACGGGTCTGCTGCCCACACCTTGTGTCAAGCACTACAGTTGGTATGGGGAAATGCCACTGAGAGCATTTCCCAGAGGTGAGAAAGCTTGGGAATGCCTCAGCTCAGGGGGACAGGAGGAGCAGCGCAGTATTTCTGAGGGGGTTTTGTTCGGGGCCTGTTTTCCTTTGGTTTGTGTGCTGCGGGGTGGTTTTGTGTGTGCTTAATGTTGTTGGTTATGCAGTGGTTGCCCGCACTAATATATTCATATGGCAGCAGTGAAAGAGAAATGGTTTACAGATTGGCAAGCTTGCCTTGGAAAACATTAGAAAAGGAAAGGAATGTCACTGGCAAGTCTAGAACCTGTGTCCAGTTCTGGGCTCCTCAGTACAAGAAAAACAAGGAGCTTCTGGAGAGGGTTCAGCAGAGGCCACCAAGATGATGAGGGGTCTGGAGCACCTCTCTTATGAAGTGAAGCTGAGGGAGCTGGGCCTGTTTAGCCTGGAGAATAGAAGACTGAGAGGGCATCTCATTAATGCATATAAATATCTCAAAGGTGGGTGTCAAGAACACGGTGCAAGACTCTTTTCAATGGTGCGCAGCAACAGGATGAGGAGCAGTGGCTATAAATTAAAACAGAAGTTTCACCTGAACATGAGGAAGAAGTTTACATTGAGGGTGGCAGAGCACTGAACAGACTGCCTGGGGAAGCTGTGGAGTCTCCCTCTCTGGAGACATTCCAAACACACCTGGATGTGTTCCTGTGTCACCTGCTCTAGGTGACCCTGCCTTGGCAACAAAGTTGGACTGGATGATCTCTTCCAACCCTAACAATTTTGTGATTCTGTGAACCTGAAATGTTGATCACTTCACAAACCCTTTTCCAGCTGCCAGCAAATTGGAGTATAGACACAGAGGCAGGAAACAGAGGAGGTTAATTATGCTTCATCTGTGTGAAATGGCGTGTGAGGTAATGGGGGTGTGACACTAACAAAGGCTTGTATGAAGCTAAACACTTCTCACCTATAGTTACCAAAATATCCTGTCACATGCAACTGCTTGGTGATGTCTAATAGCATTTATGGCTGGACAAAGTGCAGTTATCTAAAAATACCCTATCAGGAGGAGCTGCAAACTGTACAAGAGTAGAAGTGCCTAGGATGGATGTTGAAAAACAAGCTGGACCATGCCTGAGGGTCAATTACCCTGGCACTGTAGGCTATCTCCCACTATATATGTTTGCTTTCTAATATCTAGATGTTGTTGTAAACCGTGAAGCTTAGTTGTTTACATTTTTATTAAAAATACAGTATTTGGCTAACTATAGACATTGGAGATACATTTGTTATGTTCATAAGTGTAGATGTGTCTTAAGTCTTTTGTGACTGTCAATAAATTTTCTGCCATATCTACTTCCTCAGTTGTGTCTCACTTCTAGTATTTGTGCCAAAATGCTTCATGTCACCCATTTGAGATTGCCACCATGAGGTTTCTGTTTCTTGAACAGGAAGACAGGAGAGCAGATGTTTCTGCACTTACTTCTTGACATTATTTGCTACTTTGCTACTCTGGTTGCTTTTATAACATCTTTTGCCATCTTCCAAGGATAAATTACCCAAGTGTAAAAAAACACTGTTTTTTATAGAAGTCTTTTCTCCAAACTATGCCCCTAGACAAACACATTCACATCACTTTTTCTGAGTGAGGATAGACTGCACACTATGCCAGGGGTTTTATAGAGAATTCTAATAATTGGCGTTAACCAGTATATTATTTATTCCTCTTGTGTTCTACTAACTTTTCTAACTACAGCTTTGTGAGGATTAGAAATAGCAGATAGATATTAACATAAATGCCCAGTTTACTTTCCAGTTTAGTATAAGTGAATGGGAGCTTGTCAGATTTAGAAGTGGTACTCACGTCCCTCCCTAATGTGCGTTGTTTTGCATTTTCAGTATTGAATTTAATTCACCATTACATGGTGCATTCTGTTTCATTAGCACTTCCTCATCATCACAGTCCCCTCTTGTCTTGCTTAGCTGAAATAATTATGACAGCTGCAAATGTTGCCATCTCACAATACAGCCCTCTTTCTAGATCAGTGGTAAGTACAGCAGCAATATGAGACTTGCTGCAGAGCCCCGAAGCTGGCTGGCATTAACCTTCTGCCATCACAGAAACTTGCAGTTCAATTCTGCTCTTTGTTTTGCATCTCCAGTTTTTGAACCATGATTGTACTTTTCTTTTTGCCCAGTGATTATTTAGCTGCTTGAATCCTCTCTGGCTTAGAGATTTAATCAAAGGCCCTTTGAAACACTGTAAAACATTGACTAGTCCACCAAAATCTCTTTTGTTTTTTTGGGGTGGTTTCTTTTTTTGATGCTTTCAAAGAATTTCAGTAGATGGATCAGCTAGAGATTATTTAGCTTTGCAGAAAGCCATGCCCCCCTTTTGTTAGGCCTAATTTTGACATTCAAATGCAAACATTCTCTTCTGTATGCTTGGTTTTCATTTATGTTTACTTTAAGGGACCCTTTCTACCAAAGAAAATGCGATCCAAGCATTCCAGGCACTGAGGGTATTTGTGTGGCCTCTCATTGAGCCTGTCAGCAGGGAGTCAACATGTGGAACATGTGTTTTAAAGTGAGTGCAGGTGATCACTCCCTCAGTCCAGGAGCCATATCCTCCAGGCAGATGTGCTGCATGGACATCAGCTGGCTGTCAGTACACCCACCCATCACTCTCCTTGGGGAATCCAGAGCCAGAGGAGAGGGGAGAGCAGCCCTGGCTGACACCCTTCAGGCAGCACCAGTAAGAATAAAACTGTCCTGATGGCACAAACATATCTTCTCACAACAGAGCTTTGTGCACAGCCTTGATGTTGCAGAGGTTAATTTAGCTGCTAGATCCTGTGTTAGCTGCTCTCTGTGTTTTCATTAAGAGTGAGTAAGTGGGGGCTATGGCCATCTGTGCCAGTGATGCCGATAGCATTCTGGCTGTCATCAAGAAACAGAGGCAGGATTCTCCTTGGGAGTCTATTTCTGTATGTGTCCTTTGTCCCCGCTGTAGGACCAAGCCTCCTAGTTGCACATGAATTTAGTGCTTGTGCTGTGGCTGCCAGCCTGACACATTTCCAGCCACTTCTCCGAAGTTTAATATCTCCCGTTTGTAGTGATGGTAACTGTTTGCTGTTCTTTGTTTAGTATTCCTCCCAGTTAAGCTTTTCCAGTGCGTAGTTTCTTTGTAACTGTTTTGGAATTAATTTTCCTGCTTCTAGAAGCTGCTTGGAAATCAGCAGTGTGCTATTTATTATTGTGCCTACTGAGCTGATTTACTGGTCCTAGCAAGAAAAGAAAACCACTAAGAAGTAGGCGATGATATTTCAACAGTATGAAGGATAGATCTCTTTAAACTACCTGAGCTCTTTTCTCTTTTTTAGCCCTGCTGATTTAATTGCTTATGTATAGGATAGGCTTGATGAACTGACATATTGAAGACTTGCCAAAATGAATCACATAGGAATTATAGGCCATCATCACCTATTAACTTTGTTGAATCAAATGGTAATCCATTTGCAATTTACAGTATTACTATATTGTTGCTCACAGTGCTTCTGCTTTGATAAAGCTGAGCAATCTCCTAATAGAAATAATTTTGTTGCATGACTCAACTATGCCTGTGTTATCTTAGAGCAAAAGTGATTAGAAATCTCACTTGTTTGCCAGTGCTTCAGTTGTGGTATTTATATATCTGTACAATATATAGGGAGAGATATAGATAAATATATAGATATCTATATTTAGTTAGTTTTGGTACTTGAACATCAGCATGTATACACAGCGGGATCAGGCTTGTTCTCTTTATTCTGTTCTTTCTGGTCTGTACATGAGCACTGTGATCTACAGGCACGCCAAGTTTTATAGAAGTACGATTCACTCTTTATACAAAATCTTACCAAATTTAATCTCTGCAGTCCAATTTTTCTTTTATTATTTCTTTGCATTTTGTTAATGAGTTTAGAGAGTTTATTCGTAGCTGACTTCATGCTTTTCTTCCAAAATAACTAATCACATGTCTTTACCATATCCTCTTTCCACGCTGAAGAACAATTATTTTGGATAATTTTCTGGTGCATAGAGTTGTGGGTATTTTACTTAATATTAAAAGTCAGTTTAAGGAGAACTGAAAATCTGTTCACTGGAATAGATCATAAATAGAAGATTTTGTAGTCTCCGCTGCCTGGGTTACTGTACAAACATCGTATTCTAACTAAAATGTCAAAATGTGCACAAAATTAAAATGCCCTCCATGCTGAATAGAATGCTTTTTATTCACAACACAAATTTATGTGGGGGCAGGATAGAAAATATGATGAGACACATTGGCTTATTCCCTTTTTGAAAGCAGATATCAAACCATAGCACTAGTAGAGAAGTGATTCGCAACTAGCAGGACAAGATCCATTTCTGAGTCATCATGAATTTCTGCCGAGGGTGGAAGCAAGTTGGCATGATTTAAATGTTGAAATATAAGAAAAACTATTGAAGGGTGACTAAAAAAAACCCCACAGCAGCCAGATTTTCTATGGCAAAAGAGTTTGTTTGGCCAGATCAGCCAGGACTAAAAAATCCTGTTGTGGTGTGTAATTAAGGCTAAAGGACAGGAGGAGATGGAATGAGAAAAGAGAAGAGAAGAGGTCACCACGCAGCCTTCTTGGACTAATGGATGGAAACACTCTGCGCTTCCTTTTGTCTTACCCTGGCTGGGCACATCAGCAGCCTGACTCCTGCATGTGGCTGGAGCAATTCCAGCACCCTTTTAGCTAAGCGGGGGCAAGTAGGTCAGAAAACTGCCGAGTTTGGAGACTGCTGTGTGGCCAGGCACCATAAGACATCCTCTCTATGATGTTTAGGATGGAAATTTAAGAGTTACATGCTTTTGGTAAACAATTTAAAGTTCCCCTGGCAAACCAGGCAGTGTTTTGTTTCCAGCCTGTGCATTGGTAGGGTGCCCATTACCATAGATGAGCAAGCTCAAAGACTGCAGGCTTTCAGAAACACATGGGATGTGTCAAGCTGACCCACTTCTTGAAAGCCAGGCTAGGCCTTTGTGAAATGTCCTGTACTTGTTAGATGTTAGGATGTCAAGAATGTTTAAGTCTCCACTGACGCGATAATTATTGTTATGGTGTTTATAGAGGTGGGAGGGCCCTAAGGGAAAGGCAGCCAAAAAGAGGAATCAGGAAGTGAGCTGAGTAAAGCCCCAGGAATTGCACACAGATAGAGTTTTGTCTTGCTTTTCTTTTTAGCTCACTTGGCTCTTCAGTAAAAGAGATGCTTACGTATGAGAAACTATTTTTTTCCACTCTGCATCTGTCACACATACAAGTTTAAATGCTCCACATGTTAATTTACTGGCAAAAGTAGATTTTAAATGGACTTTAGTGATGTGAAATTATCAGGTGAAAACACAGTGTTCTAATAATCTTCAGCTATTGTAGCTGCTTCCACTCCTACAATCTGTAGTTTGTCTCTTTCACATCTGTTCCAGGGAAACAAGCATTGAATCCTGAATATCTGCCGAAATCTGAAATCCTGAGTATCTGCTGCGCTTTTTAGACTGTAGCATTTTATTGTACATGACCAATCACTATGTTATGATTTATGGAATATGTTAAACATACAAGAAGCCTGTAGGATGTACAGACACTTGCCTTCTTTTATTTCAGAAGTATTAAAACGTGTGTCTACAAAGCACATTGTCTGACAAAATGTGAAGTATTTTTCTGACTTTGTTCAGTCATAGTAACCTTGGAGAATACTTGCATGACAGCGCAATTAAAATATTTCAAACAAGGTCATGATTTTGCAGGTGATTGTTTTTAAGATTAACTTGCCATTATGTATGCTGTCATGATTGCAGTGTATATGCTCAGAAGCTTGGAGGAAGAGTAGCTTCCTGTTCTAGTACATATTATTATTATTATTATGATCAGCAATTATTGTTGTTTGCCAAGCCAGACCTATGCTAACCTCTGTCATCAACAATATTGTTTAATCAGTTTGAAAATTACTAAATCTTATCTACTTGAAAGCTTCTTTTATCTTACCTTATGAACTTATCTGTGAGAGGATATTTTAGAGCATGATATAAAAATCTTCAGTATATAAAAACCACATATCATCAGTGATTTGTCACAGCTGCATGGCACTGCCTCCCTTTGAAGTGTCTCAATAATAATTCCTTTCTAGGAATCAAAAAGTTGAGAAAATCTGAGGAATGATCTGACCTCCTGTCCCCTCCATGGCTGGACCTGCTATGCCATGAGGATTCTTGGCAGGCGCTTGCTTGAACTCTTCATTAAACCTCCTGTGATTGAGACACTAACAGGTTTCTCTTGTGTTTTGACTAGCAGCAATGCTTGAGTGGTTTGAAAATACATATTTAATTTGGATAATCTGAAAATTAAATGGAATACAAGCACTTCTGTTGCTTTAAATTTTTTTCAACTGTTTTTTTTTTGAAACATAGAATGTAAGTTTTGATCCCAATTTACATTGCTACAGTAAACGTTCAAAACTCATGAGTCACTGCTCACCCACAAATGAAGTTGGCTTAAAAGCCCATTTTCTTAAAAATAAGACATTTAGAGAAGATAGGTAGGTGGTTGGTTATTTGCCATCTGTTTTATGAGTTTTTAGGAGACTTTCTTTTCATATTTACAAGTTTTGTGGTACAGAAAATTAAAAACTTGCTTAAAAAATAGAAAAGGTAGGATTCTTACTGTAGTCTCATGACTTTGACCCCAGAACAAAAAAGTGTTAAAGGATTTGCAATGAAATAATAAAAATCAGCAATCCTTAATTTGACCTGACAGCGTTCTCCTCAGTGCTACAGCTTTGCAGAGAAACAAACAGTAATCTGTATATATAGGTCCCCATACATTTAATATATTTGGCATATTTTGAGAAAGGTTGAGGAAAAGTGTGGAGTGCAAATCCTTTCCATCTCAAAAAGCTCTCCATTGTATATTGCTAACTGCAGTTTTACTTTTCTGCTTCTTAAGGTAATTAATGCATAATAAGGCTTGCTAATAGGCAAATACTGTCTGTACTCCTGGGTCTTAATAAGTTAAGCCTTGTGGTAGAGAGGAATTTATTTTAAAGCATAGAGTTTGCAGTAAAATAACAATTCAGTGTCGTCATGGATTTGTCACATTTGGCTTCTTCTTGGTAATTAAAGGAACTTTTCAATAAACAAGTGGTTTACTTAATTTTAATGGTCTGTTCTAGGATAAACTTGCTTGTTAGAGATCCTTATTTCTTCTACTGAATATATTGTGTTAGAGAGTCCTTATTTCTTCTAGTGAATATGTTACCTTGTTGATGTGCCAAGCAACTTTGAGTAAACTCTGTGAATGCAAAGACCTCCTTTTGTGCAGCATGTTGCACTCAGCTGGCGGGCTTGGTGAGAACACAGCTGTAGCGACTCGCAAGTTTCCTGGAGTGCCGTATTAAATTCATTTGACCCGTAGCATTCATCCCTGAACTCTGAACTCTGTGCAAAGGTGCAATCTGTAGGAGGCCCAGTGCTGTAGAGAAGGCCAGCCCCTCAAACACTAACCAGCAGCAGGAAGTTGTATTGGAGAACCAGCTCATTTGTGAGAGCAAGGCAAATCCCATATTAAAATCATATCATTGGCTTAGTTAAGTTTGCTTTTTCTTGCAATAACCTTAGGGTCCATGCTAAAATGAAGAGCCTGAAAATATGTTTTCAAAAGCTGTTGCCATACTGCAGAAAGGTACAAACTGGTGCATAAAGAGACGTGTTTCAGTTTTTGATTGCCATGAGGTTTCTGGGCCACCCAGGCCTCTTAGCCAGTGAGTGACACACTGTGGGAGTGCACCAGGAACCATCAAGCACTACAGTTTCTCTCTGTGCAAGGCTTGCACCGGTCATGGATCAGCTGGTGGTGAAATTTCCTGGGAACCAATGTAGTACTCCCAGAAAGAGTGCTCTGTGTCAGTACCAGAAGCATGAATCACTTCACTGACCAGTACGTTGAATTTCTTACCTAACTTCTCACCTCAGCTGTGTCAGCATTTAATGGAGAAAGAAAAGTGCCTGGAGACATCCCTCCCATTACAGCACATTTGACAAAAACATATGAACCACTTCCAGATTAATCAAGCATTCTGTGTTCCTAAAAAAAGTTATATGTGATCATACAAATTAAGACTACCAGGATGAAAGTGCACTCAGAAAGAATTAAAGCTGCAAAGCTTCATCCAAATTATCATGTTTCTAATTATTATGGATGCTTGAATTTGAAACCCTTATAATGTCTTACAATACTTTTACAGGCATGAGATATTTACATTAAACTCACTGTATGGTAAATTTTAATCTATGCCCTTTTCAATAGTATAATTTCGAGGGAGAGGAGGAGGTGTTTGCTCTTAGTGATTTCCTGTAGTACATATTTGGCTTCTAGAGACAGGATATTATTTAAACCATGCCTTTACTGTCCAAATCCTCTGCCTGCAGCATGAAGCCCATTATCTGATGCAATACAGCACAAGGGTCTTTACCTGGCCCCTGTGGGTCCCTAAGGAGCCGTTTGGTGCCACCCAGCACCCTGATCACCACAAAGCCAAGCTGTGCGGTAGCCCAGCTCGGCACACAGGTGGCCCTGGACACAGAGTGGCCGTGGGTATGGGCAAGCTCACTGTCCCTCCACCCTGCCCAAGTTTTATGTCTGGAGATAGCACTGGCAAAGATGCTGAAGAGGTGGGGACAAAAGTTGCTGAAGGTGCAATGCAGCTGAAGTGAGATGTGACTCAGTGACATATCATCCTTGGCTCATAGGAAGAGGTGAGACAAAAGCTTGGGCAAGAGGAAATACACTTGGAAAATTAAACACTTTATAAGAAAAATAACCTCTTCTCTCTTCCCAATGTCTCAATTTTCACTGCTCATCCAGGAATTTCTGTATGTATTATGAGACATTAATGCTGGCCCTAATACTGGTGACTGTCCCTAACCAATAGAATAAGATTTGACCTTTTGCAGACTTGCTTCTTCTTTGTAGCATTTTCTCTCTGCCCTCCAAACCTCAGTCTGTTTTCTGCATTGAACTTTCCTGCTGTGTATCTTTTAAGCTCTTTTTATGCAGAAGTAAAAGTTCCTTGTGGGCAGAGATGCTTATTTGTCTGTTATAATTTATCCTCTCTATGGGAATCATGAAGTTATATAAACCAGCAGTACTATTAATAGCAGAGAAGGCAGTAACTTCTCTTTCAAACTTTTAATACAAGATCTCTGTCAACTTAAATGGAAGCACAATCCATAAAGTGGCATAGTCTTGTGTACAGGAATGTTGAATCGCAGTGAAAAATGCAGGAAAAGGAAGTATTATAACCATGCCTATTCATAGAGAATATAAATGCAGCCACACAAACCTTTTAAATGTTCCTTGGTCAGGTGTGTGCGTACAGATCGGTATTGGCTCAGGTGGGATTAATGTGAACTGGAAAACAAACCCAGCAAACATTGTTGGAGCAACAGGGCAGGAAAAGTTTAGGGCAGCCCCGTGCTGTAACAAGAAACTGACCACTCCTCATTAGTGAACCAACAGTGACAATTGTGTGTGAAAGCAGCAGTGAAAAATTGGCCAGTGAGAAGTGCCAAGTGATGGATATCTGAGCTTGTGCTCTCTGGCTCTGGAAACCGAGGGTTCTCTGCGTCTCTGAAGAAATGAATGCTAATGATTACATATCCAACAACATCTTTTAAAGGGGCGTCATGAAGATGGGCATCAACACTACTTGAAAGATAGCTCTGCTTCCTTTTAATATGGATCCTAAAATCAGGGTAAGGTGGGAAGAGGAGTTAGGGCTTTATACCACTAGAATTAGCCACATATTTTATCAAAATCTTGTATAGTTTCTGAGCCTGTATAAGAATGGACTTTAATTTTTAACTGAGAAGAAAGGACTGTACAGGTCCAGTGCTTAACATAGAACTTTAAAAGCATGGTAAGAAGGAGCCAGGTGTCTACTACTGTATTGAAGTTAACTACATTGCTGAATTAACAAGGCCAGAGTGGCTATTCTATTTATTTACTTATCATTAAGTGATAGAACATTCTCTTCCACATCCTGAAGGTCATTACCACAGTATATTTATTTTGGCTCCTTAGTGATGTCGAACATCCAGTACTGTGCCTTTTACAAACACATACATGAAAGAAATTCACTAAATCATTCTCCTTCAGTGCTGCCAAGAACACAACAAAATGTAACCAGGCTGCATATGGTTTGACTGTGGTAAAATGTCTGCGCCCTGCTTTGCTGCAGGTGTAGCTCTACTGGAAGAAATATCCCAAGTAGGTTTCAAGGGCTGGATAACACCCTCCTGGAGGAACTTGAGTGCCTGGTGGAAGAGGTGTCCTCAGCTGACTCCAATTTGATTCCTCTCTCTCACATCCTGTTTCTTAGATGAGAGTTACATTCATTGTTGTGGTGCACTATTCTGATCCACTAATATGTTTTCCTCCCACAGTTATGAAGTAGTAAGGAGGACAATTTAACCAACAGTACTTTAGTTACAAAATCAACAGATGCATGACTTGACTTTGGCACTGCAAGATGACACACTTAAAATAAATATCAAAATAATACTGCAGAGTTTTGCCTTTGTTTACTAGGGCTCAGATGATGGAAAAATCATCTACTCTAATACTGCAAAAATCCCTGACCAGCAGCTCCAAAACAACAGTCCTAGTTCCTGATCATCCAGTCTCACTTGTATTAGTAGGATTTTGAACTCCCTTGGATTCTCATTGGTAAATCAAGCTTCACATTGGTGTGTAGTGTATCAGGTGTCAAAGCCAGGGCCCCATCTCCGAGCAGGAATGGAGAGCTTTGCTTTGAAGGGGCACGCAGTGTTTGAATTATGCTGTGTGTAAATGAGGAAATAAAGATGAGGTTTCAAAGAAAAGGCAAGCCAGGCGTAATCTGACTAATATCTCCCTTTGGGGGGATTTTTTTGATACATAGTTGAACTCCTAAAGTGAATTTAAGAGATAAGATATGCTTATTACTGCACAAGACAATTACAGGAACATGTCTGTGTTCTGTATGTTATACAGAACCTTTCCAGTAGTTGATGTCTGTAAGAAAATGTATTTAGTACTAATTTACTATTTTTAAGAGAAGATTATGCAAAAGAGTGAAAGAGGAAACATCTTTTAAAATTAACTGATGCATCTCCACCCAAATTACTTGGCTGTTGCTCTTGTATCTCTTTAGAGACTCCTCAATCTGAGTACCTGAAAGTTACTGGAAGACAAATTTAATCTCGCTTTTGGCACTTTTTTAAAGAGGCAGAGACACTTTCCTCATTTGATAGACCTTCTGTGTGGAGTTAAGTGAACTCTCAGGCTGGACTGACTGGAAAGTAAGTGTCACAGTGAGGCTTTTAAATTTAGGCAGCTCTTCCCTGCCATGTCCTGAGGCTGCTGCAATTCAAGCAGCATCCCTTGCCTGGCTGGGCCAGGCATAGTTACAGGTATGATAAATTTTGTATTCGTTCCCACAGAGGTCACCTTAAGAAAAAAATTCAAAACAATGAGCAAAGTCTGCATTGCTTGTACATGTTCCAAATAGGTCACAAGCATCTCATTTAAAAGCTTGTCTCTATTACTGTTGTGCCTTTTTTAAAACAGGCTGAGGAACAGAAACATTCAGTGATCGTCTGTTTCTGCCAGTTCTGTCGTAGGTTTAAAGGCACTTTGGCAGGTGCTCTTCGCATTTTTATCTGCTAAAACCAAAACAAAGCAAGGGAAAATTCTGTACGTAAGTCTGCTACATCAGTGAAACCATTGCTGTCAACAGGGACTGTAAACTATACAGTACTTCATCTGTAGAACTCCATGTGATTTCAGAAAGGGTTATTACCCTACACTTCCTGCTGGGAAAACTGTGGTGAAGAGGTGCAGAGACTTGGCCAGAACTCACCCAGCTGGACAATGTCAAAACTGTGAATAAATCCCAGGACTAATTCTTTATCCTAGAAGCTGCCTCAAAATAAATAATACAGAGAATTGTGCAATGAAGAGTGCTCTCGGGAACAGTGGCAGAACAAAAGACGAAAATATATGTAACCAACTGAAATACTGTGAAGTAATTGGATTCAAGACAAGAAAATAACTACAGAAGCATGTATGAGGTCAAGCATTGTGTAGTAAAGGAACTTTGCTTTGGCCAGGCAAAGTTTTTATTAGAACATGCCACGTTTTCTAGATTATGTCTCTATTAAGGTATTTTCTTTTCTTTTTTTTTTTTTAAAGATCAAGGATAGCAAAAATGGCTACAGCCCTGGATAGATAATTGCCTGAAATTATCCACAGTTTCTGGAAGTAAAATAGATATACATTTGCAGACTCTGGATGTAACTGGTATGTTTGACTCGTGTGTACTATCTAGTGAGTTCTGAAGCCTGTTTCATAAAGTTTTTCCATGAAACTCTCTCGCTGATAGAGAATTCAGCTGGAAGTTATCCACCACAGCAAGAATTATGGCATAGAGCCCTCTTGATCTATGAGTGCCTTGGGGCATCCGCAGCCCAGCTGACATCCCGAGGCCCTTGTACTGGGAATTACTGTGTACGCATGCACTTCAGCTCTTTGCTCTGCCCAGGCTTTGTGGATGACCACACAGTCCCAGGACTAATGTTTGAAAGGTTTCCCACAAACTTATTTTGTAGCTCTGGTATTTTGAGAACTCTCAACTTCATTCATCCCTTCAGAAAATTAGTGGAAGCAGTCAGTCCTGGAGGAGTTACCTTCTTCAGCCCTTGGCAGTAGAAGGAATGCATGGATGGAGCTAAAGTAATTAACATCTACTTTCATTTGTCTCTCATGTCTTTCATTTTTTCCTCGTATTTATTATCATTCTTTTCCATAAGATTATCTTGCAAACTCCTCTGAGTTTAGGCTACTGCACAGAACTGCAAATCACAGTCTCTGATATTCGTCCTGTTTCTTCTGTTTTTCTTTCAAACAGCCCTCAAGACTTTCTATTTGTCTCTTTCAGACCAGTCATACTTTCAAAATAACCTCATCATGTGACTGAAATCCCTCAATATGGAATATGTTGCTTAGCTACTGCCAAGCTGAAGGTCAGGTTTAAAAACTACTTTGCCCTGGGTTTTAGCTACCTACCTTTTGGGTTCTGTGTGAACAGATCATTAAGGTTTAATAACACCTGGCCAGCCCATTGCCAGAAGCACTTGGAAACCCAGCCCAGCAGGAGGTTGTACGCCAAGAGCAGAGTCTCTCAAAGCAGAGTTTACATCACACACGCACACACGGAGCTATGAAGGTCTGAATAGTGAACTGGCTGGGATGGATTCCTCAAATCATTGCACGTGTTGTCCCAGGGCATGGGGCCAGCTCCCTCACTGACCCTTCCCCACAGCAGCATCCTCATGAAGCATCCTAGGGCTCCACTCCTTGCCCTGTGCTGCAGGAAGGATACAAGCCCCTCTCATGGAGCCTGAGGGGTTACCTGGGTGAGAGAGGCTTGTTTGCTGCCCACGTCACGCCAAGGTGGCAGACCTCTCCCTTGCAGGAGCACCAGGGATCCCGCTCCAGCCCCACGTTCCTTGGGACAGCAGATGAATTATGGATAAGTCAGCCAGAATTATTCCACATGCTTCTGCTGCTGCACAGCACTGATCGCCAGCTGAACTGTGGTTTTCAACTGCTGTCTGGTCCTCATGCTTCTAGCACTAACAAAAAGAAAGAGTTTTCTGCTCCCTGACAGAGTGCTCTGTGTCAGGACACAGCGAATCCCAATGCTTGTCCAGTGTCAGGTCCCTGCATCCCTAACATTTTTCTCAATAGCCTAGCATATGATGGAAAACATTTGGTCCTTTCTGCGTGCTTTGCTCCTCTGTCCCTCCCACCAGCTAAGTGTATGGACACAGTCAGTTAGAAGAGACAGCAACAATGCTGAAACTGATTTGAATTTCAGCCAGGACCTGATAGCAACTAGAGCTATGTACAGATAGCTGAGGGCAGGCAAGGACCTGCTGAGTGCCCATATAAGCTAAAAGTTGTTTTTATTTAAAATTTTCATTTCAGTCCTTACCTAGATTCAGATTCGTTGTCGATTAGCAAATGCTGATTTCTTCTGCTATTCTTTGAGCACATGATCATGTAAAAGAAACAGTCCACTTCTGGAAATATTTTCTACGAGACAAAGCACAAAATCCTTCTTCATTTGACGAGTTCTCTTAGAAGGACTGTAACTTCTGTAAGAGCTCACAGTAAAAAAGCAACACTGATGTCAAACAATACAGCATGGGAGACTAAGCATTAATTGAAGTCTTATTACAAATTTCTATTATTTGCATTCAGGTTGAATCTAGAGCCCTCAATCAAGACAGGGTTCAGCTGTGCTAATCACTACATCCATAGAAATGACAATTTGCACTTTAAAGCACTTAGCATCTAGATAGACAACATGAAATAAACTGGTGTGAAGTCAAAGAAATGAAAGATGCCCACCAGCTCTTCACCTGGACGCAACCAGTAGGCTGCTTGCTGCATTCAAAAAGCCTGAACTCTGTTTATCTTTTGACAGCCTGAAAACTCATTGATTTTAATGGGAGAGAAGCACAGGAGTCTTTTTCCCTGAATACACGAATGATCAGCACTGAGAAGGAATTTGAAGATGAATGACTTACTGCTTTACAGGCTAACATGGCAGAGATGGCACAGGAAGGAATAGAAGACAATCATGCTTTTGGGAAGGCCATAAGCAGTGTCTTCTGGAACTGCCCATAGCAGCAAAAGAGTCCTTGATTTGCACAATCCTCCCTTAAGAGCTTTTCAAGTGCAGATGTCCCAGTCAGCACTTTCAGGGTCTGCGGAGGGAAGTTTCATTTGGCCCTATTTACACAGCATATCATCTCAATTGTTCATCCACACATTTCCTGACACCTTTTTCGTCATAATTAAAAGGGCTTCTGGGGTTTTAAAGCCAGAATATGATCCAAGAACAAGACTGTGATGAAGTTAATTGATCTTTATCCCTGAACTACTCTACCTACTTTATTTCTAGCTTTCATCTGCCATGGAATGTGCCTATGCTTTTTGTCTGTAGACGATGACAGCGCTCCTTGCAGTTGAGACCCTGCACAACCTGCTGTTCATCACCAGGTTTCCTCTTAGTCTCCTTTTCAATAACATAAAAAGGCTGATTGTAAGTCTTTTGCCATAAATCAGCTTTCCTTAGATATCATGTAACTCGTATTACTCCTTTGTGAAGCCTAAATTGTGAACATAATTTTTCTCAAGTGTGGGCACCAGAACAAGACACACCACTCCCTTACTGTTACTGTAATATCACCGCTCTCCTCCTACGGAAGGTATTCTACATCCAGGGATCACATCAGCTCCCTTAGTCACCGCATTGTTCTGACAGCTCCTGTGCTGCTGGTTGCCCACGTGATGAGGTTTGTTGCTAATTCTTGGAATCCTGTGATTCATTCAAAGCTGTCTGAGCTACTGCAAGCAACAGAGTGGAAGTCACTGTAAGTCACCTAGCACCCGCTGAGGTGGCCACAGGCAGCGAGGTGCGCAGCAGTGCCTCTGCAGACCTCTACTGAAATATTCCTGTCATCCTGTGAAAAGAACCCCACACATTCAGTCATGTAAAATCAGTCACTGAGCAAATTTTTGCATTGGTCTGAAATACCTCCTCTTTGCCATGCTGCCAAGGCCCCATAGCCCAAGGTTTCCTGTGGGACACAGGGACACATAACTTCCTTGGAGAGGAGGAGTCTCTTTTCTGTAGAAATATGAGTATCTCTCCAAGTAAATAAACAGAGTTAAAAGGTGTTGATTAGGGAATAGTTGCCTATCTTACTTTCCAAATGAACATACAGTGCTATGTCTAGAAGACTATGTGACCAATGTAAGGTTTCTGTATGCACATTTATTTACCCAGAGCATTTTGTTATACTATTTAAAGTTTAGACAAAAACAAATAAAGTATTACAAAAGTAGCATGTTGTATTGTACAGGTATTATAGCATTATGATATGAGCCAACACAACAGAACACCTTTAGTTTTACAAATGTGCTTTTAATTACCATAACTGAAGACAGAATTCTCATTTCACAAATATTCTTTCAGGTTTTCTATCTTAGATTTTTGTTGGATCCAAGTAAAATGATTATGTTCATGGATGAGATATTGCAAAAGACTAGACTGTGCAATACTTTTAACTTTTCGTGTCTGAGATTACAGAGCCAAGACCCACAAAATTAAAAATTAACAGTTAAAAGACAGTAATTTGGCTATTTAGCCCTGGATACACAATGGTGAAATTTGGGTTTAGCTCTGTGCCAACAGATAAAGCATGAAGGAAAAGAAAAAAGGAAGACACCTAGAAAAAAATATATCAGTGTAGGGTCACTGCAAGCCAGAGTAGGGAGTGACAAAAATTTTCAAAGAGAAATTTGTTCAAAGGGTTAAAACACCTGATTATTTTTTACACCAATTAATCAGAATACAACATATGGTGTATTTTATATATTTTAATTTTTATAATAGTGCTGGAAACTGAAACATATGTCAGTTCACTATAAGGCAGACATAAATTCATCTCGATTCAGTACCTGCTTATCCTTGTTCTGGTACCAGAGCCAATATAATTAGGAACAAATTAACACATCCTCTGGGTCCATGTGTAGATTCTTCATCATGTCTGTCTGTGACAATCTGGAGACTCTGCCTGTGTATAAATTTTTGTATTCTGATTTAAGGTAAGAAATTGATGAATTACTGAATGTACTGGCAGATGTGGAGCTGAACTGTCAGATCCATGTCGCACACCTTCCAGAGATGAGAAAGCAGAGATTTAGTGAAAGTCAATTGCTCCCATTCAAAATAGGACCATCTCTGGAAAGTCAGATGGCTGGAGGATGAATCAGTTTTGCCTAGTTTACCTCATGTCCATGAAAGAGGAATGGAAGAATTTTCTTGGATGCAGAGCATGAAACAGCATTAAGCATGGATTCTTCAGTGCTGTGGGGTATGGTGTGATGATACAGCCAAACCTCTCTGACAGCTCTCTGACACCACACGAGGCAGTCCTGCCTCCTGCAGATTGTGCTAATGTGATCCTGTGGTGAGATGGTTCCTCTAGCCAATCCAGCAAAGATATTGCTCACCCTCTGTGTGTTAGTTTTCTGCTGGATTAGGTCCCTTGAAATCCTTGCTGTGAGACTAGATGAGCTCCAGTGCCACAGGAAGGGAAGCTGCTGGGGTACACGGCTGGGGAGGAGGTGGAGTGGGATCTCCCCTTTTGGCAGCAAGTAATTATTAAAATTATTAAAGGTGAGATGAGCTGTCGAATCCCACTGTGGGCCTGACAGGCTGGGGGTGCTCTTGCAGGCACAGAAAGCTTGAGCAGAACAGAACAGACAACCCTCCTTTCGTAGCACGTTGGTTTAGCTGTGAGATTCAACTCAAACTAAAGAGTAAGTTTCCTTTGATTTGGAAGAGAGCAGAAGGCATCCAAGTCTCTGATCACAGCCCTAAGAAAGCTCAGAAGCCTCAGGCAAGGAAAACCACATAGCTACTGATTATTTTGCACATGTCTGTGTATTGCTGGAGCTGCCTTAGCGAGGCATGTTCAGTGCTAGCACCCCTCAAACACGTGTGCCCAATGGCTTCCACAACCATAGGGCCATGAAGAGATGCTCTGTACTCAGTAACTCCGTGCTACTCTATAGGAAGGGAGGGACAAAAACTTGTGCTTGAGCTAATGGGATAAAGGGAAGAGCAATTATGTTTTGGGAGATGATAGGATCCAAGCTGTAAAAGGTTTCCCTTTCTACAGAGGACTAACAGAGGGTTTCTGTGCCAGAAATCAAGGATAGAGCCAGCTCTGTGAGCTGATCAGATTGAAAACAGAGGGAGAACATGTAGACCCAATACAGCAGGCACCACCTAGGAGCAGGACTATGGGACAGCCATGGGGCCCAGCTGAACCTCTTTTTACACAAAATGTTTCCTTGGTGGAATATCAGGAGCCTTTTTTGTCCAGCCTACATCTGTATTTCCTGAGTGAAATGAAATATGACACACCTCCCAATGTCCCCCCACCAACAGTGCCTCATTTACATTAGGGGGAAAAATGATTTGCAGTCACTACTTTTTTGCAACATATTTTTTTGGTTACAGAATCTTTTATCAGTATTCTAGACTTTGCCTGCTGAGATAGCCCACATTAATAAAGTAAAATGCAAATGGTGTACTCATCTCTGCTGACCCTGACTTCAGAAATGTTTTTTTCTTTTCCTGTTTCTCATCTTTGACAAAAGAAAGACAGGGATAACCTTAGAAATCAGCAGGTATAGCTGCTGGTCTTCCGAGGGACCTGAAACCCTCTTGTCATAACACAGACTTTCAGTGCAGTGGATATTGGGAAATGGTGATGCTGTAGGAAATGGCAGATGATGGATGCCACTTAGGCTAATTAGATCGTTCCATATTTCTCAACCAAATTCTTTCCCTCCATTCCCTTAACTATCTCTCCTTATGGTTAATTACTCCTTTCCATCTTGCTGGTTTGTCTGAAAACCAGCCTTGATAAAGGATCCATGTACATCCATCAAGTTTCAGACAGAGGAAGGAAAAATCTCTGAACACATCTTCCCTACCTGTGCTACCAAGCTTTCTCCTATGAGTTCTCTTCACAGTGCAAGACTGCATAAACCAATTCCTGAACCAATACTCACACCACCTCTCTTTCACATGCTTGTAACACTTCTCTGTCTTGTTCCCCCTGTCCTTCAGAGCCTTCACTAACTTTCCTGTAGTGTGCACACTTATTCTCAATAATCACAACATTCCTTGGCTCAAATCTCACCAAGACTAAAACCACAACTCACACACAGAGAGTACTTCCAAGCTTCTTTTCTACTCTGTCTTGCATCCTGACATTCTGCTATTCCTCTCATCACACTACTGAAATCACTCTTGTGACTTTTGCCTCCTTAAACGATGTTGATTTCTTTTGTATCTTCACTGATCCCTGTCTCTTACTTTCTTTTTCCCCTCAGCACTTGCTCTCCTCAGCTTCCAGAATTCCATCTTTGCTTCTTCCTTTTGACAGCTGAGGCTTCCTTTTCTATTCCCATTTGCCATGGAAATCTCAGCAGGCTTTCTTTCCTGGTGTATCAGTACCCAGTCACATTGGCACCAGTGACATGTGCATTTATCTTGGTCTCTCTATCCAGTCCTACATTTTAGCTGTTATGTCTTCTTGGGGAAGTGTCTTTGCCAATTCAACTTTCATGTGGCTGCTGCTGAACTTCCAAGGAGCCCCCTGAAGTGCTAATCCAATTCCTCCAATCTTTTCATAAGCATTGTTCTTCATTTTGTCCTACCCTGTTGCTTGAACTAATCAAAGTCAGAGCATGCCCAGCCTTTACAAGCTTTTCTCTCAAAATCACAGCATTCTTGCATGTTCCCTGCCTTTTCTTCCCCTCTCTGTCCTTATGGGAGAAATCCTTAATAGCCCCTTCATCCCTATCACAAACAAAAGTTGGTACACTTATTCTTGCCCATTTTCTCAATTGTTTAATCTCTTCCCTGACTCTCTCTTTCACTCAACTTTTAATTTTCTTCCTCCTTCACAGTCACACCCACTTCTAACCACTTTTAATTCTTATCATGCCACGTCTGTCTTTTTCTGCTTTATCTGTGATATAAACACTAATCCTTGAAAAATCTGTTGCCACTCCTTTTTAAATACTTATTTTCATTCCAGCTGAATAGCTATAATACAAATATAAAACTTGGGCAATCTATGTTCCCTTTCCACCCTGTCTCTTTCAGATAAACTTGAAGAAACTAGCGAGGAAACTGGATTTTTTTTTCAGTCTAAATGAAAAAAAAAAAAGCCCAATATTGATTAAAGAACAATTGGATAAAACTGATATAAATGGTTTTAGTGATGATATAAATGGTTTTACTGGTTGTTGATTTTTTGCTTCCCCTCACTGAGGGATTAAAATGTACCATGAACAAATAAATGTAAATTGATGAAAGTCAAGCAATCAGAAATATATGAAAGAATCTATTAACTGCCTGGAGTGCACTGACATAAACATTAAAATATTTTAAAGGATGACATGGGGGATAGAAATTGTGGTTTCACTGCACTAAGAAAGGAAGAAAATGAATGAAATGAACTTACAAGGTTAACAACTTTTTTGTCCAGTCCAGCAATTCCACAGTCTGTTTGAATTTCTGCCTAGTGCTTTCTAATTTAAGGCTTCATCCTCTGCACAGTGCTTAATTCTGTTAATGTCCACAGACTCATGAAATAGTTTGGGTTGGAAGGGAAATAAACAAAGTAATTTTGCAATTTGGGAGGCCCAGATCCTGATACTCCAGCTCTGCCACCACTACTGTAAGCCATATAAAGCTTGCTTATGCTTATATAAGCATGCTATGCTTATATTTTTGGGGTATAACCAGTCTCGTAGAAACTCTACTGACAGTTCTGCCTAATACTAAAAGCAATGAGTAAGGCTGAACATAAGTTTGGATACACTTGAAGATGAGTTCTCTCTTCTTCAGATTTTGAAATCAACATCACACCTGAATTCTGACAGAACAAGCGAGCTGTACAGTGTATCCATGGTCACATCCGTGACCAAACATCGCCTTGGGCACTGCACTTTGTGTTAGTGGAGCACAAAGTCTGAATGATGGCAGGCTGGAGATAGCTGAGGAAAGGGGAGCAGTGGAGGAGGCTGGAGTTACAGAAATATAATTATGCGGTTGCTTTAGTCATGCATGGAGCTGGGTCATGGAATGGTTTGGATTGGAAGAAACCATAAATATTGAGTTCCAACCACTCTCCATGGGCAGGGACACCTTCTACTAGACCAAGTTTTTCATTGGTGCAGGCTTTCTGGCATTTTTTTCCCGACTTCCTCTTTCTTGGACTTCCTCTTTTTTGAGGAGGTTGGAGGAGGTGATCCTTGAATATTAACCAGCTTTCTTGGGCCCCTCTTCCCTCCAGAGCTTTATCCTGTGACACCCTACCAAGCAGATCCCTGAAAAGGCCCAAGTCTGCTTTCCTGAATTCCAGGGCAGTGAGCTTGCTGTGCTCCCTGCTTGCTGCCCTAGGGATCTTGAATGCCACCATTCAATGGTCACTGCAGCCCTGGCTGTCCTTGAGCTTTACTTTCCACACCAGACCCTCCTTGTTGGTGAAAACAAGGTCCAGAACAGCACCTCTCCTTGGTGGCTCCTCTGTCACTTGGAGAAGGATGTTATCATCAATACATACAGAAAATCACAGCATTCCTGAAACAGAAGTTAGGCATGTGATGGTTTTTCTAAAACTGACCAGCAAAATTTCCCTTACCTAGGGATTTTTCTCATTCTATTTTTACAGAGAGAACTATGTACTGCTGCAACTACATCAATATAATTAAAACACAATAAATTAATTCCCTATGAGGGAGTCTGATAAGCTGTATAAAAGGGACTTACACCAGTCTATGTTATATCACTGTAACAGGATATATAATATACCCATTTTTGTAGATATGAAATGTTCTGTTTGGTGCTTGGAGAAAAAACAGGGAAATCAAAAGCCAGCTCAGCAGGGGCTGATAGCATTGCAATGCCTGCAGGGAGAGGAAAGCTGTGCTCCCTGGAGAGGGGGGCTCCCAGCAGTGCAGAGAGGTTCCCCTGTATCAAGGGGCTTGGGGAGGCCCCAGCTGTGGGAAGGGAAGTCCCAGCCCAGAAAAAGTGGGGTGGGGACACAGGAGGGTCCCTGCTGTCAAACACTTCCCAGACTGGATTCCAGGGAAAAGCAATCTCACCAAGCATCAGTGGAGATGTCAAAAAGCCTGAAGGGTGTGCCTGAAGGTAAGGGAGGTCTTGGAGAGGCTTGGTGAGAGAACAGTGGCTGGTGGCATAGAGAAGACTAAAAGGAAAAGTTCCCTGTAACTCTCCTGGACAGCTGTGAGGGGGTGCCCACGGAACCAAGGTACACCCTGCCAGCAATACAGCTATTTTGGTCATTAAATCTTAGCCTCCCCCTCCTCATGACACAGACCAAGACAAAATGACTCAGGCTCTCTCTACAGTAGATCTCAAAGCAAACCATAATCTCATTAGTACAATAACCTAGGTTACTCATCCACACTTTCTGCAGCCTCCTTCCAGACCTCCTACTCTCCCTGGTGTGCCATTTATTTGGTCCAAAAATGCTTTACTCCAAATTAGCCCTGCTGTCACAGCTTTTCGAGAGAGTTCATCTCCACAGAGTTTGTATTCCTGGATTAAAAATTGCTGCAAGTCAGCCTTTCTCCCCTTGTGAGCAAGGGGAAAGTTTTCGGCTCGTGCCATGCAAAAACCACTTTCTGATTTCTCACTAGGCACGTGCCATGATAGAAAAAAAGCAGTTACTTGAACCACACAGGGGAGGGCTGGGAAGACTCTAAAGCTCTGTTCAGCACTCAGTCATTAATTAATTAAGTATTAATTACTTAAATGAATATCTATCATAAGCAAGTGATCTCAGGCAGTTAAGTCCGAACTCAGGACAGGGCTCTGAAGCCCACTCTATTTTTATCATATTGGTACTTTCTGAAAACAATTCTAGCACAACTGTTAAAAAAAGTTTAAAAAACCCAAACCGCAGGAAAGGGAAAGGGAGAAAGAAAGGGAGAGGAAAAAAAGAAAAGAAAAGAAAAGAAAAGAAAAGAAAAGAAAAGAAAAGAAAAGAAAAGAAAAGAAAAGAAAAGAAAAGAAAAGAAAAGAAAAGAAAAGAGAAGGATGATGAGGCAGGAGACAATGTAAACCTGTTTGACCAGGTGTGACTGAGCAAAAATCAACAGAATATAGCAAGTTTCTGCAAAAATTATATACCCCATTCCCTTCACTACTGCTCTGAGTAAAGTGTTGCTTTTCACAGGATCCCCTTGACTCAGCCTAAGACTCATGCAGCCATATTATTGGGATGCAGGTCTTTCCCAGAGGGTGTATTTTAGCCTTTTAATGACACATTTGAGGTGTTTGTTTTGAAAGCAGATCTGAGCTGCTCGATTGTGAAGTGCCAATCCATTAGGTTTGACCCAGTGTAAAACTCCTTGGCAGTTCAGCTGATGAGGGGAGCTAATTCTTTAGCCACACTACATGTGCAACACAAGCTTTATTTCAGCCTCAGAACACATAAAGGCAAATTGGGAGCAAAATCAGCAAGCCTTAAATGTGACTCCTCTGTTCCTCCATGAGACACACCTGACTAAGTTAAACCAACAATGTACTGGGAACAAAAGACTATTTTTCATCCTCTTTTTTTGGCCAAGATACCTTCGAATACTAATCCGTATCATGTACAAAGAGCCTGTAAAAACTTCCTTCTAAAATTATAACAACAGAAGAAATTAGGTCAGCTGCTAAAGAGTAGGTTTGGTATAATGAAGCCATAGCACCCCTGGGACAAAAAAGGTAGTGCTTTTTGAATTTGCATTTTGTCAACTTACGCAGCTTATTGCGGTGGGAGGAATTCAAGGCAAATAACACTAAGACAGGATTTTCCCCAACACTGGAAAACTGTTTGATCATTAATCACATTTGCTAAGACTGTGATTAGGGTAATTGCTCTGTATTTCTTTTCACAAACCCGCGTTCCCTGGGGGGATCAGGAAGAACTATCCCCTACCCCATGAAGTGCAGCACAGCCCAGTTGCCTCTTTTTGCCTTTTTTTTTCCCCCCAAAGCACCAAATGCTTGCCCCTGAAAAGGCACAATACTGATGGCTGCACACGGAGTAGCCTAGTGGCACTAAAGTAGTATCTGTTTCATTGTAGTTGTATCTCGTTTGCTTTCTAGGTGACTAGTCATTCTTTGGAGTGAGTTTTCTAAGTGGTTACTTAGCAGTGGGAACACAGAGCTGGAGTTTGAATGGACTTCCATAAAATCTTTCTGAAATGCTACTTAGTATTTGAAAACATTTCTTTTCTTCAGTGTGGCTGGTGGCAGCAGTAGTGCACAAGGTCTCCCGTCGTGTCAGTGGCTGTGCAGTGTATTAATGCTGCCCTCAGTTTGGGCCTAGCTTCCTTTTTTTTTATTATTACACAACTGCATAAAAAAGGATCTTGTCTGAACATGAAGCAATATTTGAACACTCTGTTTTAATTGCTAGCACATGCATTTCTGTGACACACATCCCTGTGGAATCTAGGCATTGCAACTTTAATTTAGAAACACTGATATCATTATAATGAGCATAATGCAGACCTTAGAGTACATAAGACAGAAAGAAGGGCACAGCTCCTGTTCTCTCTCCCTGCAGATTAAAAACTCCCTTGGATACTGCAGCATTCTTTTGTGCCGTGGCTGTTAAAAGTTTTCTTGTGGGTTGTTTTTTCCATGCTTATTATTTCAACAAGTATAAAATGCGTTCAGTTCTAAAGAAAACAAAATAATCCTGGTCTTCCTGTCAGTACTACAGGCTCATCCCTATGCTTCAGAAATCCATTGGATTCTTTCCCTCTCAGATCACTAGCTACTAGGGTTCAGCAGGACAAGTTTATGCCTTGTTTACATCGCACAACAATGCTGTCTTCAGGTTCTGCTCTCAGTGTGTGTGCACAAAATGTAATTGCATCCAGCTCATTTGCTCTCTCTCTGTGTTATGTTATTTCTGAAGAGCCAAGAGGATTTAAAAAAAAAAAGCAGCAAATGTTTGATGTGGTTATTAAATCCAGTTCATCTGACTTTAAGTAAACAAAGTAATAAATCTATTCAGAAATCAGATGCAACCTTTTACAGTTACTTTCCAGGAGACCCATGCCTTAAGGAAGAAAGAGAAATTGAGGAGTTTTATGCCAGAGGCATTCCTGAGAAAGGTAAGGACGTATGCAAATAGAAATCTAATCTGGCTCTGACGTATGTGCTTGGGCAGAAAGCTATTGTTAGACAAACATGTTGTTCCTGAGCAGCACAACCTAACGAAGCCTGATTTCCTACGGATTTGAGTCCTTTGTCCCACATCTCTTTCTCTTCACCACAATAATCCCAGCTCTCCTCATGCCTCCAATCACGCTGCCACTACCAAGAGACAACAAACTGGGGCTGTTTTGAAGCTACAAATACGCTCACTGTCGGCACGTGTGTGCTGCCTGGCCAGCTGGCTGGGACCAGCACAGAATGGCTGAGAGCCTTTTCTTCAGTCAGGGCAGTAACTTGACTCTGTCCCTTATCCTGCTGCCAGACTTCACAAAATGTTAAAAAAAACGTAATCATGTTCAACACTATCACTCTTTCAACTTTAGTCAAAACCTGATTTGCCAGAGGGTTACAAAAATTATTAGGTACAGGACAAACACTGATTGTGTAAGCGTTGTTTCCACAGGAAACTCGATTCAGAAGTTCAGCTACTTTTCTCTTCAAAAACAAAAAACCCTAACAGGGCTAATTAGGAAGTTTTCCCACAGTCATTTTCAGCTGCAATAGTTTGTATAAGAAATGGTGACTGACCGGTGTCTCACACTAAGGCTTAATGTCTGATTCATTTTTTTAATAAAGAAATGTGTGAAAGCTTCTATTCTGCTGCTAGCACTGACACCTTTTATATGACTAAGTATTTCCAGCCTACTGCACAATCATTATTGACCCTTTTCAGAGAAAAACATGCTGCCTCCTCTGTGGCCTGCTCTCTGTGGACCTCTCCATTCCGAGCTTCAGGAGAGCCCCATTGGACTGCATTCTCACACTGCCTGGACTTTAGACTACATTGAGCAATAAACATCATCTGCTCCTAGTGTTCCCTCTGGCATATTTGCTTGAATTGTGACCTTATATTTTGGTTTTGTTGTTTATTCCAGCTTCTTTAATACACACTTCCAATGCTCCTTCACCAAGCTGCCAACTAAGAACATGCTTTAAAGGACCTTATCTATTTCTCCCGAAGAAAACTAAAAAAATAAGTAAACAGAGGACAGGTAGGCTGAAAGCTTGCACCTCCAAAACCACTTAATTTCCTCTTCCATCCCACCTGCAAATCTCGATTATGGCAACTCGTGTATTGGTGGAGGAGGGCAGGATGACAGACAGCCCTTGAGGAGCAGCAGATGTGTGTCATTTTGCCAGAGGCAAAACACGGTGTTGCCAGCAGGAGCGGGGCTTGGGGCTTCGGAACAAAGGATGAGAACACGGAGGCTTGCAATGCAGTGTTGCAACATCCCAGAGCTGGATGGTGACCAGCAGCTGGAGCTGGTGAACGGAAAAGGAGCAGAGGTTACTTGTGTCATCGATACACAAGAAAAGGCTTTCATTTAATGTGTTCTCCTCAGAATGCCTGCAGCTTCCCATCAGCCTTAGCTGGCTTGAGAGCAGCTATTGGAATTGCACCCTAGATCTCCAGCAAGAGGCTCTGCAGCACCAGGACAGTGGGGAGCAGCAGAGGCACCCCTGGGAGGTGCCCAGACTGAAGTGGGGCAAGGCTGTGGTGAAATGAGGCCTCTGCAGTTTTGGGTTGAATAAGGAAGAGAATGTGCAAATCATAAAGGGAGATCAAAAAGACTGCAAAACAGCCAAATTGCTTGTGAGCCTTGGATTCTGACACTGCAAGAAGCAACTTTTCATGACAGTGTGGGAAACTCCTTTTTTCAAACCAGGGCTGTATGTTCAGAAGTAACTTTGTTTAAATACTAAGGCTGGATACAGTGAGTGTAAATAAAACAGGGCAGATGTGTCCTTCCCTGCCCTCCCTGCATGTGCATGTGCGTATATTTCACATTTTCATCTTTGGACTTCTCGGAGCAGGAGAGAGGATCCATCAAGTTGTGGTGAGGAAGAGAGCACTTGGGCTGAAGGCTTTCTCTGGGCTTGTTCATCTGCTGAGGACCTAGCAGGAAGGGAGGATAATTGAAGTACAAAGTATCTTTAACTGTAATTAGATGTGCATGTATATTAAAAATATCTCTAAAGAAATTTAAAATATTTCAAGATCAAAATAAGGTGTAGCACGCTTCAGAATCCAGATGTTTCCCCTTTTAAACTCATGTTATACTGAGGGGAATAGCCCATTAGTGATGCCTTGAGTTTTATAGTAAATTATTTCATACGCATTGGCAGAAGATTAGAAAAATAAAAAAAACCTAAGCCTTTAGAAATCACATTTTTCATACTCATTGAAAACTAAGGCATGACATGTATTTTTTGATCTACTGAAGTTACTGTAAAAAAATGCTGACACAGTCCTGACATTTGAACCAGTGGATATAATGTTGTATCATAGTGCTGGTAAAGGTTTCCAGATAGCCAAAAAATAAAAAGCGTTTCCCTCCAGTGTTTACATAAGCCTACAGCAGAGGTAAGCTCCCTATGGAGTCCTATCTTTGCTAAGATAAGCACGACACAGTATAATGTGACTCTGCTGCTTCATGCAAGTTTTCCAGCCACATCTCTTCTTGCTGCTTCTACTGGACTCCTAATCCAGTAAATCCTAATCCAAATCCTAAATTCTCTGATGGTCAGGAATATCTTTATAATTTCACCCTAAGTGTACTTGTGGCAAGTCTATGCCTGTCACCTTAAATAATTCTTTCCTTTTTCTTTTGTTTGCTACTAACATAGCACCTGTGAGAGCATTCCCAGAGTCTGCTTGGCTTCAGTTTTCATTTGTTAGGGTAAGTGAATCATATTTCTGAACAGCCTGGTAGGTCTTCTTCAGAACACTTACAGTTTGAATTGGTCTTTCTTGAACAGCAGTGAACAGAACTCGTTTTTGTCTTCCCATCATGAGGTAACTTCTTAACAGCTTTATCTTTGTGTCTCCTTCAAGTTAGATTATGTAGAACCCGTAGTCAAGATCTATTAGATCCATAGTGTTTCTCTTGCCTAGAAAGTCTGTTATACAGTTATTACCAAAAGAAAGCTGCCACATTTGTCTGGCACAATCTACTCTTGATAAAGCTATACTTTTTGTGCAGTTTTCCTTTTACATTTCCAAGTATTCTTTCCTTTGTATTATTTGAACAGCTCCCTGAATGAGTGGAGGTAGCAAGCCACAGTAAATGAAATTGGATGTACTAGGGAAAGAGCTCAAAGAAAACCGTAATTGTTATACAGATCAAATGTGGCTTCGTAAGTCCATCTAGCTGACTAACGTTTATCACATACCAAAAAGTATGAAATAAAGATTCTGGCAACAGCCTTTAGCAGTCCACAGCATAAGCGCAAGGAACTAGGTCTCTGTAACACACAGCTGTACTTAGCCGTATTTATCAATCTCCATCACAGGTGCCAGTTACATATTTGATGAGCACTTCCATCGATCTGAACTCTGTGTTAGCAGAGACCACAAATAAAAAAAAGCAATCCACGTACAAGTCTCCTGGGACAAGGTTTAAATAGAGTGAATCTATTATGCTGGCTAGCTAGGGACTCATTACTGAATTCACTATCCTTTGTCTTTGGAAATGCTAGAATCCATTCTGCGACAAAAGCCCTTCAGCCCTTGGGATCCCTGCAAAAGAGTAGTCTCTTTTTATCATTCAGTGGCCCTATTTCATCCCCATTGCCAGGAAAGATTATGCCAAGGGTCATTGTTTCTCATCCTCAGGCAGGCTGGGATCTCTTCTGAGAGGGCAGAAGTTCAAAGTGCTTGCAGACCTGGTAAGAAGTGCTATGAAAAGCAGTCAGGAGCTACCTTCCTGCTCCCAAAAGCGGGATTTTCCTGTATAATTATCCCAGTAGGAGCTGGAATTTGAAGGACTCATCTGAGTGTGGGACTGAGCAAGACATAAAGGCTGGCACTGGCCAACTCTCCTGGCCCTATGTGGAGTGGAAAGCAAGGCAATCTTTTCCCTGGCAGTGCAGGTGTCTTTCCCAGCAACAGAATTGCTGCACTCTATGTGTGATGATTTGATGCTGACATAATGCTTCCGTGTAACCTCTGAACATGGGAACTCCGGCACAGACCTGTTAAACCATCCTTGCCCACATAGCTGCTGTCCAAAATTGCCTCGTAACTTAGCAACTAACTTGCTCCTGCTATTGGTCCTAGGCCCTCTTTAATGTTACCATTTCTTGAGCTTTTCCCGTTCATTATCTGTATATATTTAAAGTATTCCTCCCCCTGAGGAGTGCTTCAAGAAGCAACTCACTTTTCTTGGTTTTGGCCTTTTATAGGCTATCTCTCTAATCTCTCCACAGAAATCTTACCAGCATGGCTACAGCACATTGTCTCAGATCTATCACCATATCACTGAGCCCAGCTGTTACTTCAGTAATTAGCAAGGAACAATCAGCCTTTGGTCATTAGCAATCAGGACCTGAACACAGTATGCTAGAGCAACATAGGTAAAAGATCTAAAAACCAGCCAACCCCCATCACATGTTTAAGTTATGATTTTCACACCAAGTCTAATGCAGTTTCTATAAAACTTCACTTATTTTTAATAATGTGCTTCATCCCAGGACAGCAGAAGAGTACACAAAATAATGTTCCACTTTAATAGAATCAGAGAATGGTTAGGTTGGAAGGGACCTTAAAGATTATCTGTTGCCAACACCCTTGCCATGGACAGGGACATTTTTCACTAGACCAGGTTGCTCAGAGCACCATCCAACCTTGAGCACTTCCAGGGATGGGGCATCCACAACTTCTCTGGGCAACCTGTGCCAGTGCATCCCCATGCTCACAGTGAAGAAACTTCTGGGTTAACACACTGCTACCAGCAGTTACAGGAACAGGCAGCTACACTTGCTGCAAAGGCAGTTGTTGAACAGCTGCCTGTCTCCATTGCTGGGTTTTGTCCAGGAGCAAAGAGGAGCTACATGCCTTAACCTTCATTAATGGACCAAAGAAACTGGCTTTGCTTATGTTTTCTTTCACCGTTGCTACTGTCTTATCTGTTTGGTATCTTAGATATTTGTACAGTACACAGACTTGTAGCACCTTGCAATTCCCCCCCCCCCATATTTGTATCTGTTTATATGCAATCCGGTGGCTTGTTTTATTCAGAGATATTTGAGTACCTCAGGGTCTTGTGGTTTTGCTGCATGTGGTGATGTACTAACAGTGTACAAAAATATTTAAATTGCTACTTGAAATACAATTTGTACAAAAACTTAAACAAGCATCAATCAGAAGACTGATATGAAACCTCCATATAAATAAGCCTTTAACGTCAGTCAGCAAGTAAAGGCTTGCAAGGGAGCCTTTGGTCTATTTTAATGCATTGAACACTGTTTTATTAAGAAATACATTAAATCCCTCATTAAGAACATGCTGAAAAACAACCCCTGCCTCCTCCAAATCTCTCTACAACCTGGCAGGGACAAGAAAGCCTGAAAACAATATTGAAACTACAAATAGCATACAAAAAAAATCCAAAAGAATTTATTAAATGACATATTGAAAATTTGAAAATAGGAACTGTAAAGGAAAATGAGCTAAGTGTGCCCAAGTACAGACCTATGATTTTTTTTTTCTTTTTTCCTGCTAGGTAATAGCAGAAAAAGAAAATACCTTTCAAAAAACTAGCCTTTAAGTAAATGGAGATGAGGTTTCTATTGAACATTTACCTTTCACAGTGAGCATATTTTTGCTCTGTTAGCTGATGACTACCACGGTTTATCAGATATTCCCAACCCTCCAGTTAGCTGCACCTTATGAATCACCAAATTTATAACTTGTCAGGTGTGGTCTGATACCTCAGGGCAAACTGGGACCCTGTTGCAAACAAGTCACGTTAACTGCTTAAGCAGCTCTGCTGACAATATGTTGAATGTGCTGAAGTCTTGAGTGCATTTTTACTGTAGTAAAAAGAGAGAATAATCTTAGAATAGCTTTTTTCAAGAGCTGTAGTTTGGGCATGCCCAAACCAGATTATTAAAAATGAAACAATTCACATACAGGAGCATGCTGCAATGCAGAGACTGGAAGGTGGCTAGAAGAATTAAAGAAATAAATCAACTCAGTTTATTTTTAAACAGTGTTCCTTTTTAGAGGGAATGAAAATACTAACATCTCTGTGATAATTTTCCTATGGACTTTTGGAAGTGTGAGCTGTATTTTGCATTTTCTCCCCCCTCAATTTCCATACAGTTTGAACTCCTTCTTAAAAAACTTCTCAGAGCCCAGTCCTTCTGAGCGGTGGTGCAATGTAACACATGAGACAAGGTAACTAACTACATCAAAAAACCCACGGAACAAAAATGTAAAATCAGTGTGCAAGATCCACACTAGGCGTGTTTAGTCTCTTCTGAGCACCAGCAGAGGTCTTTTTTTTTATAGGCACATGTCTGTCACTCTATTTGGTCTCATATGCTCAGTGAAGAGCTTGGTAGCTCAGACAAGAGGTGGTTAGCTCCTTGGCTTAGCTGGAGTCAAGGAACACAAGGGAACTCTGCCTATAAATCATGAGGCAATGGAATTGACTTCTTTTAAAGCCGTGATATAAAAGATTTGAAAAATCTCCTGCCACTATCTGGGTCTGGTTGTGGTAAGTAGCCTTTAAAAGGAGCTTCTGAAGTGACCTTTGTATTTATTCATTTCTTGCATCACTGTGAGAACTTTGTAAGTGTATAAAGCATGGTATACCTTAGCCACAAGAAAACAGATCCTGGGTAAAGACAGGAGAAGGACTTGGTGTAGTGACCCATTATTCTGGACAAAATCACAATTAATAGTGACACATTTAATAGCTGCCTATTCATGAAGTAACATGCATTCCCAACAGTCCTGCACAAGAGGAGTCCAGGGTTTCTAACAATGGAGAAAGACCAAAGCATGCTGGAGATTAAAGTGCAAGCAGTATAAATGCTGACTTTTCCCCTCATGCTGAGAAACCTGCCCTACTTCCATTCCTGACCCTGACCAGACAACTATTACTATCTCTGTCGAGGGTTCTGATGCAAACCCTCGAGCCCTGTATACAAGCTGGATTTGACCAAATTCAGTTGCTTGCTATAAATATGCCACTGTTATATTCATGTACCACACAGCTCTGTTTAAAGTTCTCACAGAACATGTGCCACTTCCCCGCAGGGAAAAAAACCAAACCACAATCAAAACAACACACCACCCTTATTTTTTTCTCCTCACTACATTTTTACTCATCCAACAAGACGAGACTGTTCACGAGTAGTATTACTCAAGACTCAAATCAAGCTGATATAACTTCAGAATACAACGGGGAACCTAATGAACTTCCAAGAGTTTGACAGGGTGCATATGGGATGTGGGGTATTTGAAATATTACACCACATTGACATGCCTCACTATGGTGATAAACATTGGCTCAAGGCTGATATTTGCTGCAATATTTTGTTACTCATTTCCAGTATTTTGTTTTCGATACCAGCTAGGCACTCTCCCAAGAAAACCAAAATCTTCTTTCTTGGAACAGGCAGACTTCAAAGGAGCACTATGCAAACACTGGCTATCTCCCTCTATGATCTCTGTGTAGTTACCACACTGCATGTTGAGGATCAGGGGTGACTGCTCTGACATAGAACATAAGCCTAAAATAAAGGATCAACACTACTGCTTTACAATGTTTAGTAATAGGGTAAAAAATATGTTTTAAGCCAAAGGAAGCTTTCCTAACAAAGACACAGCAGGCCATCTATCTCCATCTATCTCCAAGGGAGATAGATCTATTCTCAAGGGAGTATGCATTTGTTTCCACTTAAAGTGACCCCCAAAACTCTAGGCACACAATTGATTGTAAATGAACTTTCTATTTAGAGACTAAAGGAAATGTATTGCTTATACAGAAATCTTTATTCTAAAATAAAAAACACCCCAACACTCAACAACAAAAACCTCAACAACAAACACCCCTTTAAATTCAAGATCTATATAAATAAAGGAAAAACAATTTAAAAGAAAACAGTATTTGAAACTAATAAATAACTTTCAAATATATTAAAACATTAAAAATTAATTTTACTGTGTACTTACTTCTTGAAAAGAGACTTCAAATAGAACTTTTGTAAAACAGTAAATTGCCTTGCAGAGTTCTGATAAATTTTAGAAATCATAGTAAAGGTAGTTTACCTGATTCCTGAAACTCAGTGAGGAGATGCAAAACTAAGTCTTGCTCACGTCTTCCAGTAGTTCAAGAGAACTAGTTACACGAATTACCTAACTCTGCAGATTTAAAAAATCCCAAAACCCCGAACCACATGAAAAATTTCACCAGTTTTCCTGTGCAAGGTCTGCAGATGGTAGCAAGAGAAGAAAAGTCCACTAAAGCAGTATGACTCAAAACATCTTGAAGGTACTGTTAATAGCTGCTTGGAGATAGGATTTCACCATTTTTGGAAAGGTCATTTAAGTGAACATTCACAACTAGGAGAAGTGTTATTCTAGTAAACCAAAACATTTGTGGTTAGTAAAATTGAAGCAGATTTTGTATCTACATTAAAAATATGTTTCCATTTGTCAGCTTGTGGTTATAAGTACAACTCTACAACATTCTGGGAAATGAATGATGCAAGCAACACTTCCAATAGAGAAGGGGCCAGACTGCATGGGATTTAACAGTAAAAATACTTGAAGCAAACGATTTGTCTAATACATACCAGTGAAAGGGAGACTGCTCCCTTGCGGATTTTTACTGAAAACAAGAAGGAAAGCAAAATAGACAAACTCAGGATACTCCCAGTAACATATCACAAGTAAATACAGTTTTGTAAGAACTCTGGATCTCAATTTGTTCTGCAAAACACAAAGAAGTATTGGTGCAACTTAGGCCTTCCACCAAATTGAGTGATTTATCAATTTCCTTCTCCAGAAAAAAAATTCTTAAAGAACACCTGTCTTTGCTATGTAAATGGGGAAAATCACAGGGAAAACTCACAACCAGTGTTTGTATAGACAGACCCTTACTCTTACATGCTCACAATAGAAATGGATGTTTCTTGAAAGCAAATTAAGGCTGGAGCTCAGCTTCAGCTTGCATAAAGAGAGAGTGTGAGAGATCTAATATTTCTGGATTTTTTTTCTTTTCCAGGCAGGAAATGAACAGATACATGAGATTAGGTCAGTTGGTCAGAGCATGGTGCTAATAATGCCAAGATTGTGGGTTTGATCCCCATCCAGGCCATTCACCTAAGAGCTGGACTGGATGATCCTTGTGGGTCCCTCCCAACTGCAAATATTCTGTGATTTCTGAATCACTGGGGAGCTACTGCAGGTTTTCACAGCTGAAGTGGTTCTTCAGTAAAACAATCTCATTTATTTTTCACTTGCATCTTTTGACAGAGCTCTGAAAATTAAAAATCAAAGCAGAAAAATATCTCTGTACATTTAGAATTGCTCATTACTCCAATTAGATACAACATACAGCATGAGACAGAGTCTTGCAGAAACAAATTTGGAGAATTGCCAATTTAGAGCTTTTATTTATGACTTTAGTGATCATTTGACTCTCAACATTCAAGAGCTGTGCATTTGCAGCCCAGAAAGCCAATTGTATCCTGGCTGTATCAAAAGCAGCATGGCCAGCAGGGCAAGGGAGGTGATTCTGCCACTCTACTCTGATGAGACCAAACCTGGAGTGCTGCATCCACCTCTGGGGTCCCAAATAAGATGGACATAGGCCTGCCCAAGCAAACCCAGAGGCCAGGAATATGCTCAGAGGGCTGGAGCACCTCTCCTATGAAAGGATGAGAGATGGGGCCGTTCAGCCCAGAGAAGAGAAGGCTCTGGAAAGACCTTACAGCACCTTCCAGTACCTGAAGAGGGGCTACATGAAAGCTGGAGAGGGACTTTGTACAAAGGCATGTAGTGACAGGACAAGGGGTGACAGCTTTAAACTCAAAGAGCATCAGTTTAGATGAGGTATTAGTAAAATGTTCGTTACTGCGAGGGTGGTGAAGCACTGGGATAGGTTGCCCAGAGAAGCTGTGGATGCCCCATTCCTGGCAGTGTCCAAGGCCAGGTTAGATGGGGCTTTGAGCAACCTGGCCTATGAAAGGTGTCCCTGTCAACAGCAGGGAGGTGGAACAAGATGTCTTTAAGGTCCCTTCCAACCCAAACCATTCTGTGATTCTGTAACAGATTCTTGCCTGTACCAAAATGCTCATTCCTTGAGTTTAAATCTCTTGTCTGATTTCTCTGGAAATATATGGAGGGATTTTCTAAATTTTTGGAAAGCCAATAAATACATGTGGTATATATGATGAGACACTGTTAAAAAGACAGAGTAAATGACAGAAGATTTTGTGTGCATGCACACAGACTGGGAATAAAAAGCTTTTACACAACCCTTGAACACTTTATGGACTAGGAGATAATAATTATGTTCTATTTATAGTGTATTTTCCCTGAATGACACATTGACTTTATTCCTTGCTCAAACACCAGGAAGTGCTGGTTTGCTGACACTTTGGTAATTCCAAGATGCTGGTGCTCTATAATCTTTCACTTCCTCCTTCCACCTGCCCTAAATAGAAATTTATTTGCACAGTATCTGTTTTTAGCAGGATAGACCCTGTGTTTAAAATTAGTTTTAAACACTTATTTTAGCAACTATTTGTCAGATGCACAAGCCTGCAGGCCAACATGTCCTGACTTCATGGACATATATAGAACCATCTGCCTTGGGAAGATAAGACCATGAGCAAAGTCAGTCTAAAAACTGAATTATTGCTTGTCTAATTTGAGAAGGTGTCAAATCCTCTAAGTATAAAAATATTTTTTAAACAAAAAAGTGAAGTTCTTGAGTATAAATGCATTAATTGAGAGGGGCTGTTAAGTTAGTCTACAATAATAATTTTCCTTATGTTATTTCTCTTCAGTGTCTTGGAGGGGCTGTTGACTTTGCAAATTCTTAGCTTAAAAGACTTGCTATGAGCAGTGACTTACCTTCAACCAAAGAGACCATTTTCCAACCAAAAAGTTGCTTTTATAATGAAAACACACCATATTCTACGAAATATTCAAAATTCTTTATTTCAGGCCAGTATAGTATTGTTACAAGCATCCATCTCTTCCTCTGAACTTGCACATGATCGAAGTTGGCACTTCCAACCACAAAAATGTTAAATGGTTATTACAGTACAGGCACAAAGTAGCCGAAAAGCTTTACTTGCACTAAGCAAAGCCATTATTGTGCTCTAACAGCATTTATCACCAGTGCAAAAACTAAGCTCCCCTCCTAAGAGCAAGCAGGAAAGGGAAATTTCCCTTAAGTGAAGGAACACAGATGGCAGCTCTACTACTAAAACAGTCATTTCATCAGTGGAAGAATGAAAGATACCTGGATACACTGGACATCTTTCCTCACTGCTTTCAGTGGCACTTCCTGATTCACATGAGTTTAACATCTTTACAGTTGTCCACTACTGCTTCAATTATTATAATCACTATCAGAGCTCCACATTTGAAGAATCAACATGATTTTTTAAGAAATGAAACAATAAAAGCCCCAGAAGACTGTTGGTACTGCGGTTCTCTTGCCTAAGAGCTTGCTTCACAACCATGATTTAAAATCTCTTTCCTTTCTAGAAGCATCAATTCCCTTTCATCAAGAAGGCAGCACCTGAGACAATTTGTATCACCTAACGACAAATTAACACAATCAGTGTATGTTACTGCATTTCCAACTTCCAGTTACAGTGTTAAGGTAAGCAATTAGCATATGGAATGAGTATCAGATACTTACATCTACCAAAGGCAAGTTAGTCACAAAAATCTCTATAAATACCTTACAAACAAAAGTAGCAGCAAACACTGCTATCTTTACACAGGACTCATGAACATGAACACAACTGATTGGGCAGCCATCTGGAAAAAAAAGCTGATAGCTATGTTACAGAAATAGCCAAACAAATATTTGATCATAGTAACTGTAAGAACAAGTGTTAGAGGGAGGGAAGTGAGCATGATTCAGTTAGCACAAACTCCACTTATACAAGAGTGCCTCCAAGCCACAGAACACGTAGTTTCAGTTTTACACTAATAATAAATACTTCAGTCCAACATATGCAACTGAGTCTGGCCAACGTGTCTAAGCAGGCAATGGGATACAATTCCATTGATTTTCTCTACAGCATGCAGGCTCACTCCATTGTCAGGAATGTCAGTCTTTGCCTGCACAAAGGCAGCAGCAGGTGCCCTGCAGCTCAGAACGGAGGGAAACGGCAGAAGTGCTTCCATCAGAGGTAAGGTTCAATGTTGGCATGGTATGTGCAGTTTGTTTTTAGGCACGTCTTTGGTTACATTCTCAACACAGTCTGCTTTATAAAATAATAAATAAAACAGTCAAGATTTGGTTAAAAATTCAGGTAAAGATTAAAAACTTCTTTTCAGAATCTCAGGCAAAGAAGTCCCTTTAAATTCGTGTTTTGTTATATCCATAAACGATAAAATCCCAGTGCTACAGTAAGGCATGTAAATACTGAACCTGAAAGAAAATAAAGATGGAAGGAAAATGGCATTAATATTGACATTAAATAACATTAAATCAATATCTCTCAAACATCTCTTCAGAAAGCTATGTACACATCTAACTACAATATAAAAGTTCAATGACTTTCCCACCCCCATGTGAGAGATGAAGTTTTTAATTTACAACAAACCATTTCAAGGCAGGAAGAGTATAAAATGACAAATAAGTAGGAGAGAAAAAAAAATGCTGGAAAACTATGAAAAGGCTGAAAAAAACCCTTACTTGCTTACCATTCCAAAAAGGTCAATATAGCAAGTTACAGATGTAAAACAAGGAAATAAATAATGGGATTAATAAAACAAGTCAAGTATTTAGCAAACAAAGGAACAAAAGCCATTTTTAACAAGGCTTATCCGTTTTACATTTTAAAAATTTCTACTGAAATGAAATTAAATTTTTATTTCAAGACATACACACAAAGTATTTTTGCCTTTTTTTGCAACAGGAGCCCTTCAAACACAATACAGATTATTTTAAATTATTTTTTCTTCCATGTAGAGTTCAACTTGTTTTTGAGTAAGGTAAGGAAAAGAATTTCCTCTCATTTTAATAAAGCACCTTTTCATTTTAATAAAGCAATTTTTTCATTTTATTAGTTGTCTCTAAACAATATGTCTGAAATACAGTACTATTAAGCTTATGTGACTCTACTTTTGACAAAGCCCACTGTGAAAAAATAATCTGAAAATCTAAATCAGAATACTTTTCTACTGCAAACCTCATTTAATAGTACTGCACACTCAGTAGTAAAATGTCAAAATGTTAAGGTCATCTAGGGCAATAATGTAGGCACACATATATAGTATTTTCTCCAAGCATTTGTGTAAATATGCAAGTTTAAAGAATATGTGGCCTTGAACAGTCAGAAAAACTGAAATGTTCCTTTTTGCACATAGATCTCCATCAGATGGATGAAGAAATCCTAGTAATGCATGCAGCAGATTGCTTAGTTAGGCACAGAAATTTTTGGTCCTTGTTAACAGGCAGTCTTTTAGATTTCTCACACACATTATTATTAATAGCATAAAGAAGGACAAAAACCTGAAAAAAGCCCATGCAAAATAAAGTTGTGAATCACAGGAAACTTCTTCTGGGTTAAGTACAGAAATAAGGCTGCTAATCTTGCCTAAGACTATTTCAAGTTTGGTTTTTGTTTTTTTTTTTAATAAGGGCCTTTATAAATACAGCCAATTGAGAGTTTGCCAAACATTTAACATTGTTTGGCAGTTTCACCATCAGAGACAACCACCAGATTCCTTACCTGCTAAGTATTTAATATTATCAAGCTTATGTGATTCGAGCATTGTTTTCAGATCCGCAACTTCTGTGTCTATTTTTCTGTCTGTTTGGGTCAGAGCTCGGTCTTGTTGCGCGTGCTAGAAAGCAAAGCAACAAAATGATGCAATTTGAACACTTCCTAGTTTATTTAGAAATTTAACCCATCCCTTCAAGTTGTATTTTTGTTTCCTCTTTAAATACATGTTAATTTGCATTCTTACAGAAGTTGCAGAATATTCTGAGTTGGAAGGGATTCACAAGGATCATCAGTCCAACTCTGCAGTGAATGGCCTGTACAGGGATGGAGTGCACAACCTCGGTGTTATTAGCATCATGCTCTAACCAGCTGAGCTAATACAGACCTTATTCAAAGACAACAAGTTCCTTCTTAGCTGATTGTATCCAAGGTACTGAATAATTTGGTGAACTCAGGAAATTTATGTGATTACATGTTCCTTAAAAAGTAATCTAGAAACTGGCAGAACTGGATGCCTTCTTATCTCAATCTAACAGCATAAACATTAACTTCAATCTGTCATTCAGCTCACTGACTAAAGTCACTGCTCAATTGTAAGAGCTACTGAGAAGCCTTAGAGCCTCTCTTGACGAAGTCATACTGGAGCAGAGAGATTTACGGATCATAAGAAAAATTAAGAATTGGTCTTGTGTTCTAGAAAAGCATGTCTTTGTCTTGCAATGAGTTTTACCACAAAATCAGCTACAAATTCAGAATCTGATTATGACAGAAGACAGGACTTCTGCTAAAAAAATATGGGATAAATTTATTACTCAGAGTAATAATTGAGTATTATTACTCAATTTTTCAGTCTAGAGAAGAGACTGAAAAACCCAACTTGTAAACTAAGAACAACAGCTGCTGAGTTGCTGATAGTTTCAAATCAGCACTACTGAAACATTGTGAATCAGTCAATGATTTACTGCTAGATGACTTCCCAGGGATAATTCAGGAAACAAAGAGAAGTAATAGTGCTTGGTAAAAACCTCCTCTAAAACGAAGGCAAATCAGTCTAGCAATGAGTTTCTCTCTAAACATGGGTGAAAGAATTAATTTCACATTGTGAGTGGAATTTCATCTACAGAAAATACTATATGCATGAGGTTTCAAAACAAAGTGACTACTGAACAGCTCATACATACATGCAGAGGGTCTAATAATAGTCTAATAATATATATGAAGGTCTTTTTATTCTGTAGATGCTTAAGTGTCTACATAAGGACATCACCAGGTCCAAAAAGGATACAAGGTCTATAACACAAGTACAAAAAGATTTGCTGTGTAATAATCAGCTACTAAGTTCTTACCAATTCCACTATTTCTGTCCTCATTTCAAGTAGTTTTCTTTCATTAAGTGAATACTAGAAGGAGAAAAAAAAAGTTAAACATGATACTGTCCTTAAACTTTTTTCTTTTTTTCCCCACTTAAAAGCATGTTTCTTTGTTTTCAAATTGCTTAGAACATATAATCTGGACAAAATTGTTCTCTGACAGCACTTCAGAGACAGCACTGTAGGGTGGGTACCTGCTGCCCTTTCAAAAAGCACACTTCAAAAATGTCAAGTGCAACAAGTTCTTCAGACATTCATCTTCCACAAAATCTGTATATATTAGTAAGCAGCTGGAAGAGAGGCTGGCAGATTTGCATTTCTGAAAAGCAAGGACCTATGACTCTAAACAGTAACTCTGGAACAGTTGACTAATCCACTGAGCATACAAGCACAATCAAGACTGAACCATCTGCTGCCTTCAGGAAGGGGAGAACACTTCAAACTCAAATCAAACTCAGTTATCAACGAAATGTTTAGCCAGCACCATATGCACTCACAATTTGAATTGGTCTGACCTCTGTCATTTCATGGTGTATTTGTTAAAAACAGAAAATTTGTATTGCACGTGAAGCCTTTTGTTTGTGGATCATCAGAAGCTGGTGTCTTATTTTATAAGTTATGGCTATTTGGGTTCAAGGAAAAGTTAAATCCAAAATAAGGAATCATACCTTTAAAGCAGGTTACCTTTCTGACTCATGAACAGGCTTGATTTACCTTGACACCTATAATGGTTCCTGCCCCACTACCAGAGCAATTAAATTATTCATAGACAACTGATAAAGCACCAGTTTCCAGTGAAGAGTACTAAGGTCATCAGGCACTCATCTCAGAATCCTGAGTTAAACAGCAATAACCTTAACTATTGACATTCCCACATGGAAAGTCACCTTATTTTTCCTTCACTCTGGAAGCTTATTTAATTTTAACATTAAAATCAGATTAATCTACATAAATGCTTCAGCACTGAAAAACATTCCTTAAAGGTCTAGAGCTCTGTTTGGACTTTTGTCTGATCTCAAGTTGAAGTTAAAAGACAGCAGGCTGCTACAAATATAGAAAATTCCATAAAGACCAATAACAGCATGTCCACAATTAATGGAGTCACTAGATTCTGCAAAATGAAGACAGGGATAAAAAAAGAAATTCAGACATTTTATATAAATCCCCATTTTTGAAAGTGTCAAAATGGCAGAATATTTATAAAATAATCTAAAAAAAATTATGTTTTGGTAGAAATGCACAAATTTGACCTCACACTGAGGAATTGACCACTATCAAAAGAACCATGAGAAGTAAAATAATTTTATGGACTGAAATAGTTCATCTGTTTAAATAGAGGCAGTTAGCCAAATACACATCTTCTGAATGATTTATATTCTACAAGCTTCTTTCTGGATGTTTCTTTAAGTTTTGCTTTGTGTTTAGAACTCTCTATGTCAGACTCAAGGATTTTACTCTTAGGTTTAATACAGTGAAATTGGCCTTTTACTACAAGCCATCATCACGTCTGTAACAACATAAACATAGTGCATAAAAAAAAAAGAAGGAAGGACAAGGCTAAACCTCCCACTCTGAAATTCAACAGGGAGACTTCCCCTTAAGCCCACATTTTTCAGTGCAGGAAAAATTGAATTTTGTCAGATACATCATGAGGTTTTTAACAGCAAGCTTAGAGGCACTGTAATGCATGAACACATGAATATATACAGTTTTTGTACTGTACTTCAAGTTTTTGAATCACATCTGTACACTGAAGACATAAATCACAACATAAAGAGATGTGCACTAAGCAATGTAGGATTCTCTGAGAAATAAAGTAGAAGAGACTATAAAATAATAAACTATAAAATATAAAAGATAAAGCATTTATCTAGAATTTGAAACATTAAACATTGCCAACATCAGTGTAGGCAAACTAAGAAATTCTCTTTCAGCACTTACTCTGCAGAAAACGGAAGGATAAGAACATTTTACTTATTGCTTCAATTTAAAACAATTAAAATGTTGGACATTTCTCTTCTGAAAAGTAACTTAGTAAGAATGCATGGTAACCTTCAATTATCCTTAGGTTTTTTTTTTTCTCAGAAAGCCAGATATTCAGTCCTTAGTCACATTACAATTGAAGTAAATATAACAATGATGCTGTGCCTACTATAGAAAATACTGGATTACATTTTCCCCCCGACCCAGCATATGTGCTACAACCTGCTCCCCATTCAGCTGCCTTTTTCCTCTTCTGTTCACGCATTGCAGAGCTGGCAATTAAATGGTGGGATGGGGGGAGGTAAAAAAAAAGAGCAGTTTCCATAGAAACTATGAAATTATAGTTGCACAGCAGACTACAAAGTTGGTCAACGTTTTTAAGAGAAAGTTGACATGCAGTTTGCCTTTCCTGGGAGGCAAAATAAAGTTATGTTCTGCACAAAAGACCAAAGTCCAGATTCCATGATCCTACATTCATATACAAGAAAATATTGCTCCCTAATTTATCACTGCTGCAGTGGTTTCATATAAGTTTTGTAAACCCAAATTATTGCAAAGCTTATCATATACACAATGACTACATTTCATATGATGTTTTTTAAAAACATTAGCATGAAGTATTAAGCTTTAAACAAGAAGTCTACCTGCTCAAATTGTACTTTATTCAAGTACCTACCATGGACTAACAGACTTTTAGTCATTATATTGGGTCACCAACACAGCTGTTACCTAACTAATCACTCACTACTTCTGGGGGCACCCACAGAAGATAAATGGCATCTACTTGAACAGTTCTTATTGCCTGGATGGAAGATAAGTATTATGTCTTTATAACACACCTAGGAATAAGGACTGAGAAAGAAATAATAAAAATTTAGAAAAAGTCATTAAAAGAGCCTTCAATTTAGAAGATGCCATTTCATTGAGATCCTAAAAGCTACTGAAAAAAAGAATCTATGAGAACAGAACTCTAGAGTGCTATGTATAATGCAAGAACTCATTAATCTTCTAATTTTACATCTACATTACCCTAATTTAAGATTACATCAATTCAGATCTAGCAGGTATTTCAAAGCTCAAAAGCAGTATGAACCAGGATAACTTACAATTAAAAAAAAAATTTACAACTAGTTCCACAATAGGTATTTTCTGACAAACTAGATACAGGGAAATGAAACATCTCCAGTGATGACTCAACAAAATGTGTAAGCAATAGTAAGTGTGTAAATAGAGAAAGAGATATAAAATAGAAAACCCTCTAGGCAGGTAGTCAGCATATTAGATTAAATATCTAATATATTTAATTGTAATGTGTTAATCCTGATATTAAAACAAGATCAAAACAGGTAAGACATACAGACCCAAACATGGGACCTTGCACATACCAGCATAAGGACAAGTAACTTGGATTAATACCATCCTGAAGCTGAGTGATACTATAGGTTACCCAAATTTGGAGATTTCTCAGTGTTGAGATGTTTCTAGAAGTAATCAAAACTTACCAGTTCTTTTACTCTGCTCTTCTCCAGGTTTAGGTTTAACTTGTTATCTGCACGAACTTTGGTAATTTCATCCTAATGGGAAAAATAGATAAACAGCAAGCAAGATTTTCTGTTTTATCATAAACAGAAAGAAGCGGACAAATACATTTCATCTTTATATCTCATGAATGTGAGCTTCTCTCCAATTAATCTACATAAATTTCAGAAGTATTAAGTATTTATATTCTTCACCTGGGAAGTATCTTGTTCTATAGTATGAATTGGATCTCAAAATCAAAAACTAAAAATTACTTTTACCCCTGAGAACAGCATTTAACTGAGAGCACATCCTTCTAGAAATGCAGAGAATCTTTGATATATCCTGTAACTCTCTCTGGTATCTAGAAACCCATGTCTGGCTACACCTGTAAGTTGGATTTCTTTCATGAAGCAATCTTGATGCTCAAAATAATGTTCAAAGCAGTTTCTCACCTTCCAGTGTAAAAGAAAATCTGTTTCTAAAGACTACATCTGGGATTTTCAGAAAAAGCTATAGACATTTGAAAAGTCAGGAAACGTTTACTGTATTTTTAAACATCTAACTTTTTAAAACTACTATTAAGTTGTACACTTGCATTTGACTTTATCAATAGCTGTGGGTCCTGCTTTTCCTGGTGACAGCTGCCATTTTATTGCAACCTCCTGGCAGGAATTCCAGCCAGCTGACAGTTTGTCATGTGGCAAACTGCTGATCAGATGAGTATGTGGGAGAAACAAAAGATTGCTGATGTTCTGGGAGATTCTATTGCTAGAACCAAGTAAGCATTTCTCAAGTAGGCCAATGCCAACTCATTAGGTTAGCATTAACAATAATTGGACTCAATTTCTGTGTTTGAATTTTGAACTTTAATTGATTTATCATTAGTTGTCATTTCAACAGAATACATCACAGTGTAATAAATAAAAAAAAATTTTCCTTGAAGTTTTACATTGTGTCATTTTGTATGAGCAAGCATATAACAACATGCCCTTGTGAGAATTGAATTTACAGTTAAAAGTAAAATATAAAGAAATACAGCTTTTTAGAAAAGATGACTCAGATCCTTGATGCTCTACCAGTGGATTACACTAACTCATTTACATGCAACTAAAACCATAAAATAAGTTACAATTCAAAAATTAAACGCCAAATGTATTTTAAAACATAGTCAGCTTTCTACACAGCCTGTTTTCTTGCAATGGTCATTTGCTCCCAAACAAATGGGACCAAACATAATGGTCCCAAACTTGGTGGCCTTAAGAAGCCATTAAAATTCTGGACAGGTAACAGGAAAGTCTTCAGAGAAAAAAAGAAACAAAGAAACCACCAAACCAGACAATCAAACCCCCACAATTAGTAAGTACTGTGATTTTAAATGTATGCTGCATCTTTAATGTACAGGCAGTCCTAAATGCAGAACTTCACTCAGCCTTAACCATGACATGGCACCTACTTTCTGAATCGGAATTAAGGACATAAAGATATCTTCAGTTATATTTTGGTTCACCTCTTGTACTAGTCACAGTTTCCTCTCCCCATAAATGAGGTATGCATGAAAGTGCCATTGCTGCAGACCACAGTGTACTGTCAACAGCAATTTCAGTATCACATGTATCGTAACAATTAAAAACACCTTAGAAAATAGAATTCTGAAAGTAGCATTTCTTATTTTTTCCAGCTAATTAGACAGGTATTAATGTTTAATTATATTGATATGGTATCTTACCGTGACTTGCTTCTTTATCTGTTGGAGTTCAAGTTTTATTTTCTGTGAAAGTATGAAAAAAATTTTAGACTTTATTACTGTATATAAAACCACATTATCTAGAAATCTACTGAATTTGCATCATCAGTAACAATGACTATAATCCATAACATGAAAAGGCAGGCAAACCAAGCACTATTCTGTGTCCTCAGTATGTGTATAGATGAATACACATGCATGTCTACTCAGTACTGTGCCCTTCCAAACACCAGCACAAGGCAGAAATCAGCAGTGTCCCACTGGCAGCCATCCTAACACAGCCCAGAAGGCTGCTGGCTGCTTTTGCCATAAAGGCTCATCACTGGCTCATGATCCACCTGGTGTCCACCAGGTCTTCCCTGCCAAGCTGCTTTCCATTTGGTCACCCTCAGCCTGTCCTGGTGCCTGAGGGTATTCCCCAGGGGCACGACTGTGCATTTCCATTTCTTCAACTTCATATGATTCCTGTCATCCCATTTTCCCAGCTTGTTGATGTCCCCACAAATGGCAGCACAACTGCCTGATGTATCAGCAGCTCCTCCCAGCTTTGGATCATCTACAGACTTGCTGAAGGTGCCCTCTGCTCTGTTCCATCAACAAGGTCATTAATGAAGGTGCCAAACCATCCCAGCCTGAGTCATCTCCTTTGGTACAAGATGCTTTTCTACATCATTGTTTAAAAAAAAAAAAAAAAAAA
>VXBC01006749.1:1626099-1654539 GCA_013399945.1 Ploceus nigricollis
GAGGCTACGTCCTCTTATCCTGTCGCTGGTTGTCTCAGCGAAGAGGCCGACCTGCGCTTTGCTACACCCCCGTTTCGAGTACTTGTAGAGAGCGATAAGGTCCCCCCTGAGCCGCCTTTTCTTCAGGCTAAACACCGCCAGATCCCTCAGCTGCTCTGCATGGACCTGCGCTGCAGACCCTTCCCCACCCCCGGTGCCCGCACTCTCTGTGCTCTCAGGACGCCCCATCCCCGGGCTCACCGCGCTCCCCGCGATGCCGCCGGCTCCTCCCGCCNTCGGCAAGGCTGGAAGAGACCTTTGAGATCATCTAGTCTGAAAGGAATGAGGGGCTTGTCTTTACAAACAAACTGTGGCTCTGCTGGTAAATAAAGCTAGATTCTGAGAGATAAAAGAAACAATGGGAAGGATCCCACTGATTGATAAATGGAATGAGAGATTTGTCTTTACAAACTGTAGGTCTGCTGGTGAATGAAATCGATTACTGAGAGATGAAAGAAACAATGGGAAGGACCATAAATTCCATAAAGAATTCCACTAATTGAGACAAGGAAAAGACAAAGGGAGGGGGGTGTTATACATTAGAAGGGGGTCTTAGGTATTAGGCGTTTCAGGGAATCTAAACCTCTCAAGTACCTCAGCCAATGGGGAAAGAGAGAGGGAAATGCAGACGGGAAATTGTGATAAAAAGGAGGCAACGTCCTCCAAAAATTTGGGAGACCCCAGGGGAAATGCCCCATGACCTCTCCCTTTGTTTGAATAAAGTAACAGGACTCCTCTGTCTCCTTCTTGGACATAAACCTCTGGTGTTTCTGGATTTATTTTTCTGACAAGTCATCAGTGCAGCACTGTTGCTGTAACCCCTAAACCACTAAACCACACAAACAATTTCAGACAGAACTTGTCACTCTGCAATGGGACTGAGATTTCGGGGCTTGAAGGTATGAACCGAGTAATGCCCAGGATTGGGCAACTTGGTGGGTCTGGAGCCTTAACCACTGAACCAGTGCCCTAAGCACTAGAGTGGGTCAGGTGTGCTGTTTGTTTGGTTCTGCCAAAAATACAGGTTTCTGGGAAATACAGGAAAACATGGTTTTTTTCCTTATGTGCTGTTGTTAAGACACATTACTTAATATCAGTAGGAAATTAATAGGAGAAGAAGTTGGTTCATCTCACTGCCATTTTCTCCAGGCAACGTTTACTTCAGAGCAAGCTGATAGTTTTCCTGTTAGATACAAATTCACAGAAAAAAGCATGTGGCACCTTTTCTTCTTCCTACTAGAATCAATAATTACAGCAAATCAGCTGAAGATGGCATCATTCAGGTGTATCTATATAAACACAAAGGTGGGTGACCCACCGTGGCACATGGCAGTGTCACAGCAGCACAGCAGTGTCTCTGCAGCCCAGACTGCACATACACAAGGCCAGCAGGTCTTTAGCAGCACCCCCTTCCAGCTGCTGTGGTGATAAAGCAGAACAGTAGAAGCCCTTGGTGTTTTTACAAAACAAACTATAAATATTACTTCTGTGTATCAGAGAGATATCATTATACTTGCAGACTGCATGAACAGCCATTTCTTAAGCCATTTTCACTGTTGATGGTCAGGGACATCAGCGGGCCAACTCCAGAGCCGTGTTTGTTGTCATTGTAAGTAAAAGCAGAAATATGCCTAATAAGTTCACTGTATCTGCTTGGCTGTTCCATGCACGCTGCCTGGCAGTAGCATAGCACTGATTGCTGACATTTGTGAGTCTGCGGGCAGTTGTCTTTTCGTTCTATGGATGATTCAGAAACTGGTGCAGTGTATTTTCTTTGATACTTCTTCAATGGTCCCTTTCAAAGCCCTGCGCTTGTTGTGGCAGTTGAAAGGCAAAGCTATGACTGCTGAAATATCTTCTTTTATATCATCTGCCAGTTTGCATTTTGCAGTTGTTTTTTGTGCCTGGACATGATGGCAGATAATGGGTGCAAGAAGTGCTTTACAGATAGAGGCTCCAACTGCAGCTGGAGCCAGCCCCTTCAGGGTCAGATGCACCCACACATGCTGGCTGTCACACACTGCCACTTTTCATCTTCTCTAATGAAAGCAAAGTCACTACCACGAACTACAGAGATCTCCTAGGGCAGATGACTTTGTGTCAGAGGTCAACATTTTCGGTTTTTTCCCTTTCAAGTGTCATATCACCAGGTTGAGGGAGGTGATTCTCTCCCTCTGCTCAGCTCCTGTGGAACTCCACCTGGAGTAGTACATCCAGCTCAGGGGTCCCCAGTGGATGAAGGACATGGACCTGCCTGAGTGAGTCCAGAGTAAGGTCATGAACATGATCAGGAGGCTGGAGAACCTCTTCTATAGAAGAACAGACTGAAAGAATTGGGAATGTTCACCCCGAAGAAGAGAGGGCTCCAGGGAGAGCTTGTAGCACCTTCTAGTACCTAAAGGGGGCCCACAAGAAAGATGGGGAGACTCTAATTACAAGGGCATGTAGTGGCAGGACAGGGGGGAATGACTTTAAACTTGAAAGAGAGTTGGTTTAGATTAGATATTAGTAAAAAATGATTTACTGTGAGGGTGGTGAAGCACTGGAATAGGTTGCCCAGAGGGGTCATGGATGCCCCATCCCTGGCAGTGCTCAAGGCCAGGTCGGATGGAGCTTTGAGCAACCTGGTCTAATGGAAGATGTTCCTGCCCATGGCAGAGGAGCTGGAACCAGATGCCTTCCAGCCTTTAAGGTGCCTTCCAACCTTCTGTGATTGCATGATCTTCCACATCCTATTTTTGACCATTTTTTCCATGTTGGAGACTGTTGTATACTACCAGCTGATAGATTCCCTGCATCCTGGAGGCACCTTCAGTAGGCTACAGTAGCTTCAGAGTTATCCGTTTTGGTAACTGAGCACTGGGGACTAATTTCTGCATGAAAAGGCAGAAATGGTGCAGTTACAAGCCAGGAGAGTCAACAGGACAAAAAACTTTCTGCTATTTCATGATTGTAAGTTGCTTAATGCTTGACTTCAATCTATCCATTACCCCTTGATAGCCGATAGACCTGCTTAAAGACTATAAATGAAGCAAATGCTTCATGTCCTGAAAACTTCATCCCTGCAGGCACACAGCATTCACTGATCTATGGAGTTACAACCCCCTTGGTTGTAAAAGTGAGATCTGCAGAGAAAGAACAAGTGGTGAATGACCTTAGAAACTAGGGTAACAGAAATGGCTAAGTAATGCAAAGTGCAAAATAAGGACTAATTACAACATCTTCTGTACTTCTAGGTGAAAACTGAAGGAGGGTAAAGTGACCTCCGGGACGTATTAGTTGACCCACCAATGTGCTATGGCTTCAAGGAAAGCAAATGTAACCCCAAGGTGTATCAAGTTGGATATTTTCAGTGGTTCACATGGAAAGTTTCCTTGACTCTTGAGTATAATGTAATTTCAAGTATGAAATACAGTTCTGGTAACTTCAGTAAAGGTGAATCCAATTGAAACTGAGACCCTTGTGTAAACAGGATAATTAAGGGGAGCGAAGCATCCTTTTAGTCGCAGATGATTAAAAAGAAACTGGCTTGTTTAACTAAGCAAAACAAAGCTTGAGAGGGGTTCTTGTTTGCATCTGTAAGCAAAATGGATGAGTAAAAGTAAAAAAAAAAAAAAAAGAAGAACTACTGTTTATGTGAAAGAACATTACTGGTAAAAGAACATTTGGTGTAAAGTGGCTGTAAATAAATGTAGATTGGAAATTAATAGGTTTTTGTTCAACAGTACAGCTTGTGAAAAGCTTCTCCACAAGAACCGGGAGGGATCAAAAACTGAAATCAGTTCTTAGTTAAGTGTGGTTCCTTTGTGAAAGGGATTTTACAATACAGTTCCCTCTAATAGCAGAGGACTGGTTCCTGTGCCCTTGCATTAATTCTCTGCTATTGAGGTTCTTCACTTTGCACCTCAAGCATCTGGGACTAGCCACTGTCAAAGACAGACTAATGAGCTAAAAGTACCACAAGTGCAATCCAAGATAGCCTTAACTAGTACTGTTACTTACTTAAAATATTTTAACACAGTAATTGTATAGAGTTCAGGGGGATTAACAGCTGCCAACGGTGATGAATGCCCCAAACTGTTTTCAATTCTAAATGGAAAAAGCTAAAAACCTCCCAGAATGGAAAAGAACTAGAGTCACCAGTGCATGAATGCTTTCCCACGTTGAATGGAAGAAAAGGGCTGTAACAGCTTTCACATGAATATGCAAAAGATAAGGTGCATTTCGAGTAATTTCAGTGCTGTTGGGTCAGGGATGAGCGTGCTCCAGTGATTTTAAAGTGAAGGCAGCACCCAAAACACCGAAGGCAGAAAATAAGAAGATACTATTGTTTTCCTTACCTACAGCAGATAATAATTTTAAGTGCTCAAAATCTTCTCCGATTCTTTTCAGGGGGATGCATAAGTGAAGTCCTTCCTCTGTTATTTTGTATTCTTTTTGGGGGACAAATCATTGATGAGTATGAGATTTCTTCCCTTATACTTGTTTACGCACGCGAGCAGGTATAGATGGCTTGTAAGGAAGAAAGGATCGCTGAGGAATGAAGCCAAAATGATGCTACCCGTAGGTGGCAGCAGTAACTGCTGCTGGTGCTGCCTGTCAGTGCCGCTCGGATTCAGCCTTGGGACCCAGACGAGGTTTAAACCAATTGACCTGATCCTCTGAGTCGCTAAACAGCTATTTCAGAGATCTTAAAATGGGGTCATGCACCGAACTCCTTGCAGAAGCCACCAGCAGAGTGTATCTCCCTGGAAGCTGGTTCAATTGCCAGAAATAACCCTGCTGTGATTTCTTGAAGGAAGGAGGTATAATATTTATTCAAGTGCTATGGTTGACAGCAGTAAGAAATGGCATTTATATTAGAATATTAAATCCTGCTATGTTCTCATCGGATGTTTTTCCTGCAGAATGAACAGATAAATACCATCTGTGTTTAAAGCTATCAAAACTGAGTGCCATTACAATGGAGGACAATTTGGACCAATATGCCTTCCTGCTAACCCAAGAATTACCTTGTATACAAAATACTTATGCATTCACCACCTTTGACTGAATAAAGGCAGGAGGAATTGTTGTCATGATACAGAGGGGCAGCAGCAGCTGCTTCTGACTCCTGTATGCAGGAAGACAGAAGTAAGGGAGGATATTATCCATAGGAGTTTCTTATTTTTTATCTCTACATGCTGAGAATCATATAAGTTGCAAATAAGAATTTCATGTCTCCGCAGCCCTGGATCTACTTCTTTCCTAAAGGAGTCCTGCAGTGGGAATGCCAGGCAGGACTTTCTGTGCTGCGTTTTAATTGCTCCTCAGAGATCTGGTTCATTCTGGCAGAAGATTTGGAAAAAAAAAAAAATTTCCAGGCAAGTGAAAAGGGAAGGAGTAGAATGGAATTTGGGGCTCATCTCTACTGGTGGAGCCTTTCCTCCCTAGGGATTATTGTGTGTTGGCTTTTTAACTTTCTGGAAATGCATCTATTATTTACAGTTTTTCCCAGGTATCTCAGGCAGGGCAGTGCAAATATACAAGACAAAGTCAGCAGCCTATGTGTGCTTTTTAAGAAGGACATGATATGCTGTGAAGAGAATTAGGATCAGGAGCCATGCGATGGTGTGCGCAAGGATGCATGAGCAATCTGGGTGTGTTGCCAGCAGTTTTAAAGTTTTACCACTGTCATATGAGGACAGTAATGCTGTAGTGGCCTCTGGTGTAGCAGGCATTGTATGCAGTGCAGAAAGTGTGGGTTTGAAGGAAGATTTTAAGGAGGAGGCAGAGAAGAGGCTTTGTGGAGTAGTCCAGAGGTGTCTTCCAGGTGTAAATGTGCAAAAGAAAGATTACAAGAGTTAGTAGTAGGTAAAAATGTCCGTAGAGGGGACAGACCTGAACTTGAAGTGGTGAAAGGAGGACTGAAGAGGTTAGCATAAAGGTTTGAAAAACAGGCTGAGAATATGTTGAGAATATATGACGGGCCGAGAGCTGAAGCTGTGTCGACTCCGCGATGCAGCTGGGAGAGCAATGGGGAAAGATATTAAAGGGGGCCGGAAGAACCTGAATATGGGCCAGGGGACTGATGGTAGCAGTGACATTTTGTACTGGGCTGAGGGGCTAAAATGGATGTCAGGCGAGATTTGGGTTGTCATGTAAAGAAAGGAAGAGGCAGATATAGGGAAGGGAAATGGAGGTGAACAGTGGACGGCCGTTACTTGCTGTTCATTATTCTGTGAGACAGTTAAGCAGTGAATCAATTGTGATACCAAGCAATTGTGTAGATAATGAGTTAAGCAATGAGGCAGTTATACAGCAAATCATTTCTGATATTCAATAAAAATGGGGAGAATCAACAGCAATATGAATCAATTATGCAGAGAACTATTACCAAAGTCAGTCGGTCAAGAAGAGAAACAGTTATACAGCAAGAGAATTAATAAATTAATTATCAAGTGGGACCATAATGCTGAGAATTAATTATGAAGAATCTTCCTTTGTGATAAGGGGCATGTCTGAGGCAGCTTCATGCACAGAAAAAAATCCAAAACAAAACCATAGAAATAGGTGCAAAACTAATGAAGACGCAAGTCCTGCACCAGTTGTCAGACCCTTTGTGACAGCCTCTCATCTGTCTCTTTGGGCTAGACTAACCCATGTTGCAGTAGGTTCTGAAGGCATTGCAGAAGCAGAGCAGAGGAAGCGTGTTTCTCCACCAAGCCTCCCTGGGAGCATGGACATGAGATAAAGGAAGTTCAGAGATGACTGTGGCTCTGAGAGGTAGAAAGAGCTCATGGTCTCTGGAGTCATCTAAGCAGCACAGAGAGGCTCAGGGCTCTTCATGGCCCCCAGATTACTCAGGGTCAAACTGTACTTTCTACCAAAGAGACTGAAAGCTGGATTCTCCTCTGCCTTGCATTGGTTTCCACCTCTAAAAAATAGGTGTCAACCATCAGCAGAGAAATGTTTCCATTTTGTGAGTTGTCTCTACAGTTAACAGCTGGACGAAAAATAACCGACCTTTTGGATACTACGCTCCCTGATAGTGTCAAATGTAAGGATTCTGCTTCAAGAGACATCTGTCTTACTTTAAACAGATAAAAATGCTACACAGACCCCAAGGTGGTGGAAAACAAACTTCCAAGTCTTCATTCCTGTGGTATCAGTGAAATACACTGATTTATACAGGGGACACAATATGCTGTATCATTTTTTCTTTAAAAAAAAAAAACAAAACCAAAAAAACCAAACCAAACCAAACCAAACCAAACCAAACCAAAAAAAACCCTAAATAAGCTAAACCCCAAAAACCTGCAAGAGGGAAAGGGATCTGTAACGTCTTTGAGATAACAATGTGTTTTACCAGTTAAACACTCAAACCCTTTACCTAGACAACACTTCCATCTAATCCTGTGGTAGATTGGCTTGACTTCTGGATCCAGCTGAGAAGAAATGCTATACTAGATTCTTCCAACTATTATCTGTTCCAAGTCTAGTTGGATTCTTAAGATGGCTGGCAAAAAGCCACTCTTGCTGCTCCTGTTCCCCTGCCCCACTAAGGTTAAGGTTGCTGTTTCTCACTATAGCTCAGAAGAGCAATAGTGAAGAAGTCTGTCTGTCTGTCTATAGGTAACCAAACCTGTAGCCTCCCCTTTGGCCAATGCTGCAGTGTAAGCACAGACTATTCATGTCTAAAACATGTTTTTCACAGAAAAAAGTGAAGATATAGTTTCAGTTGAAGCAATTATTGTTTCTCCCAACAAGGTTTAATGTATTTGTTGGTTAGAGAGATAAGTTATATGGTATGTTCTGATGATAATAATATAAGCATAGTAATAGCTATTCATATGTTTTTAGCAAAAGTATTGTGAAACTAGTAACAGGAACTTCTTAATACATTAGCAAATACTGTTAAAAAGCATAATAAAGAAATATGTGAAATAGAAAAATATGACATAAAAGTAAGTTTAAAGGAAAATGGGATCTGCTGAAGTAACTGAAGCAGACAGAGGTGGTTGGATAGGATGCCACCCTCTTTCTGTTCAACCATGTTAAAAATGCTGTAAACTCCTATTTTCATCTGAAATAGATGTTAGCATCAGCTCTTGGTAGTTACTCCTATCTGTGGCTTTCTGTCATGATTTTGGAGCATCACATCAGAATCAAATCTTGCACATGCAATTGGTTTTAATTGCATGGGATTATCTCTAAGGCAATGTGACAAGACCTTTATGCTGAGGGTCAGGGCTGCTGAAGTTAGTACTGCTTTTATAAGCACCCAGCCATGCAACTGGGCACTGTACAGGTACAGTATACACATGAATAGAAAATATTTTCTGTGTGGAAAAGTATGCAGAAATTATAAAGGCAAGAGATGCAATTTCAGCTGCTTTAGTCTGCTGCTTGTACTGTTTCTTTATTTTGGAGGAATGAGCTGGGGCAAAGCTGCCAGGTACAACTAAACATTTCCTTTAAGGTATGAGAACTGGAGTCAGTATTAATCAGTTATTTACACAGATGCTTTTTGTTGTCTTTGCATCTACATATATAATTTTCATTGGGCCTCTAGGTTTTCTTAAGGTTCCTGCAGACTTTTCTGCATTTTCATTTCAGCTAGAAATTCCGTTTTAGGGAGCAGGGCAAACCTGTGGCATGCTCTATGCAAAATGGCTCAGACTGAGTGTTTGCTTTCAAAACGGGCTTTCAACACTGTTAGTTTGTTTATTTCACTGCCGCTTTCTTTCCAAACATCTCCATCCTAGAATTATCTTCTATTAGAACTATGGAGTTTGTTTGGCTGAATTTAATCTCATGTTATGGGTTTAATGCTATGTTAGTGTTAAACCTTCTTTGTTTCTTATCCCCAGTGATGTTTTAAGGTGCTTAAAACTAAAAATTATGTATACACCTCAAGACAAAGATGCAGAAGTCCTGAATGTCTGCCATCAGTCTGAGTTATAGTGATGACTGACATTTTAGGTAACACTGTTCTTTGACAACACTGATCAGCGTTCAAAGTTTTAAAGCTGTGGATAGAGGGTGGAAATTTTGCCAACATTAATCAGAAGAAAAACTGATGATCTTGTTTACAAAAACATGGACAAAGGGGAATAAACAACCTTGTTTCCTTTCATGTAACTCCTGAGTGGGTTTTTTTTATCCTTTGGCAACAAGCAATACCTTTGGCTGTAGTTGCACTTTAGGAAATTGCTTTTCTTAACTTTGACCTGCCTCCTAGCAGCCTCCAAATCTGCAGTATTTGCAGATGTCTTTAGTACATCTGGACTAGGTGGCTCTGGACCCAAGGCTCTGTGGTTGATAATTATTAATGTATTGCAAGATACTGTTAAATGTACTCTCTTGTTGGATACAAATGATTCTTTTTGCCTCCATGGAAAAATGCAAACTCTGTAGTCCGGAGATGAAGAGTTTCTCTTTTGTGTAATATTCCACAGGAACTGTAGATTGACTGAACTGGTTATAGAAGCATTTTCTGGACAGCTGCAATGTTTCAATTCAGAAAACTTTAGCTTCTAGGCAGATGCCTGTTAACTGACACGGAAGACCCATAAAGACACAGCCAACCCAATGTCCTTGAGGACATGCAATCAAACTCCTTCTGAGCCTGGAAGCATTATTTGTTTATTTATTTATTATTAGGAGTGACCACCTTAAATACAAACTCTGAGAAATGCTGATGAGGTCCATGATGTACTTTCTGAAATGTCAGTTGCCTTTGTAGAAGTCACACAGACTTAGTGAGGGCTCAGAGAAGACAGTCCATCCAAGGAATGGTGCATAGGCAAGACAGATGCAAGCATAAGTTACTTAAAATACCCTAGATATTATCTAATGCTTTGTTTCTTCTAATCATGACTTAAATATGAGACCTTGTCATAGACTCCCTTGGGAAGTGACATAAATGACAGAAACTGACTGTGTGTCTGGGCTGAGACTTGTTGCTCTACAGAGCACAGTAGACTCATCTAAAAATAGGGAATGTTCCCCTGTACAGCTGACATGAAGAGTGATCTCTGCTGGGGTGCACTTGGAGTGACTCACAGGAGGACTGAGATACAATTAACTTTGTAACCATAAAAATTGCATAAAATAAGTGACCATGTATTTGGAAAAAACATTAAAATGTCAGCATCTCCTAGAGCTTTCCAAAAATAAATATTGTGAGGCCAAAAGACCTTGAAGAAGACATCTTTAACCTGTGAAAGATAACTGCTTAACTATTCAGAAAGAGAAAGGAAATTACCAATGAAGAGTTAACCCCCATTTCTTTAGGATTCTGCTAGACCACAAGTCCTTTTTAAATAAAATACAGAAAATAAAACTTTACCCCCTAACCTGTTTCCTTTCATTACTGACCAATAGTCTAGGTTATAACATTTTGTAGCATTTCCAGATGAAAGAAAGCAGTCCAATAAAAGATTTCTCATCAGTAAGGTCATTTGGGGACATAACTGTGCGTGAAACATTTTTGGCAATATGTGAGAAGAGATTACAGTTCTGGGTGCCTAGTTGTTTTGAGCTAGGTCTTACTTGTGTAGAAACCTTTCTACCCTTCACTTAAGTGTCAAATTTCATTGCATTAAAAAAAGAGTACACATCGTAACAGATGGCAAAAATGCCATTGAATAATTTTTAATAATAGCAGAAGGCTGATTGCTTGTCAGCAGAAAATACCTTTTCCAGAATTGGCAGAAACCCTACAGAATATCGATGTTGTTGGTGTAAGGTTTAAGCTGGTTGATTTTGTAAAAATCTGACAAAAATAGTCTTTGAATTTGTCTAAATACATTTAGGTAAGGTACAGCTGCTGAAATGAGTACCTAATTGATGTGAAATGCTGCTGGAGTGCCAAAAAGAAAACAGATTTTAAAGATGAAATTACTTCAGTTATGACTTGGCCATCTGAATAAGCAAGGTGCTCTGGCTTTTGGAAGAGCTTTTTATGAGTTTATGCACACAGAAGACTTTAATTTCACATCTTTTCATTGAGAGTATTATGTAGATATGTACTCTGCCTGCTAAATACTAATGAATATCCTTTTTGGAACTGCTGTGAGAAATGGAAATATTATTATAATTCCTGTATTGCAGAGGTAAAGCCCTTAAATTATTGTTGCTGACTTTTTTTCCATATATTTTCATCAACAAGGAAAAGCCCCTACAATTCAGTAGGACAAGCAGAAACTCATTATACATTTAAGTTATCTCAGTATTGTTAAGGTTACTGTGAATCTGAAAAAGTTTGGCATTTTTTGCTTTATATGCTTTTCTCCTGAAGGAATGGCAAATGATGTATGTTCATTTTTTTAACAAAACAAGGTAAAAAGTTACTTTATATTTTAAAAAACAGAATTTATGTTTAAAACAAAAAAACCTTAAATACTGCTCCTAAGGAAGACCACTCGATTGGTAGTGCCTGACAAAACTAGTTGGCCCAAATGACTAAATCATTACATCTTTCCAGATTACAATGCTGTGTTCACAAGAACATCACCCAGAAAGTGATTTAAAACTTTCAGCAGAACTATTTCCATGAAGTATTTAGATTTTTTGTATAACTCTAATCCAAATAAAGACTTTGAAATGCAACAGAAGCTGATAGCTGTAATTTCTGTCTTAGGAGAGACCTTAACCTAGTATGGACCCAGCATTTTTTGTTATATCTTTACTTTCATACAGCTGTTGATGAGAAAATTATCTCAGTATTTCCTATTCACTGTGAGTCTTGTTCTTCTTATTTTGATATAATGTTGAAGACATGGATAGCTGGAAGAATAGATGTAATTTCTTGATTGATAGAAACAGAAAATCAGGGGAATCTCACACACACTGATACCACCCATCTTTGCTGTGTCAAGAAAGTCACTTGAAATCTGAAAGCCTTCCATGGAGTTTACATCTGGCCTTTAGGCTCTGGAACTCATTGAGTTCTCAAACTCTGAAAGTTATCCTATCTGTTGACTCTATGGGTTCAGTATAAAGACCCTCGTTTTTCCCTGAACAGGACTGTGCTTGGGGAAGAATCTCACTGATATAGAAATGTGATTCCAGCTTTGCATTTGCCAAGGGTATTTTTAACTATTTATTTTTGAGTGGCTGCTCTGCACTTTGCTTTAGTGATATTTTTATAAAGATAATTTGTAGCTGTGTAAAAGGTGCTGAGGATGCGCTTCCAGAACCCTTTTGTACATATGCAAAAATAATGAATAAATAAATAAATGCTCCTTTCACATGACCTCATCAAGAGCAAAGCCAAATTCTCACAAGAGAAAGCCAGCTGAGCAGAATTTTCCAAGTGCCTGGATTACAACATTATTTCTATTCCCATTGCATCTCAGGGCCCTAGTCGCAGACTGGGACATTACAATGCTAAGTGCCACACAAAATGAAAAGGATGTCTTTGTTCCAAGGGGCTTTTACAGCAGCAGCGGTCGAAACAGAACAGTGTCTGTCAGTAAGACCCAGGAACATTTTTCTGGAAGTGTGTGTCAGCAGTTTCTTTTTATCTTGGCTCGAGGACAGATGGGGCAGGTGGGATGACATCTGAAGTTCCATTTCAGATGCCGTGTAAAAACTCATATGTAAATGCTTCAGAAGAACCAAGCTGTACACTCGCTGTACTTTGAAGAGGTAAGTTAAAAACCAAATGCTAATCAGCCAGCTATGCAGAGATGAAGTGGGGACAGTCAGCTCAGGTTTTCAAGTCAGCATTGCTGAGGCATTTTGCTTATGTACACACTTGTGATCTTGTTTTCTATGTCTACAACCATCTGAAATTTTGCATAGCTGCAGACTGAACATCTGCATAAATCTGAATGAAAGATTTAAAAAACAAATAAGAAGATTATGTAGAAAAACCACATCTTTGTTGCAGCATTTTGGAGCTCAGACACAAAAAATCAGACACATTATATGAAACTAACAATATAAAATTGTGTTTTCAATACATATAATCCAACTGGACATTAACTTTTATCACCTGTATCTTCAGGATCGAACTGAAGGCAGCGCACTACTAGGAGCAAGGAAATCATTATGAATTGTTAGACTAGTACTGAAGACACCACATAGTTCCAGTAAATGGACAGTGAGGACATATATTTGTGGAGGTAAAGGCAAATGGACTCATCTCTCAAATCCCATGGTTGTGGTTGCCCCAAGGAGCCCCAAGGTTTCACTAGCCTGAAAGTGACAGCTGTGCTTTCATTGACAGAAAAGGATTTTGTCTCTTGGATCCCTGTGCCAACTGTCAGTCCCCAAATTTGCAGGAGTGCAGGAGACTTCAGGGTCCTATACACTGAACTTTTCTTCATGCAGTCATGCCATGGCCATTTCTGCATCTCAAGTCTTTTGTGATACCCTTCCAGGCTGTGATTGTGCCCTGCCATACAGTCCTTGTGTATGCACATGAAGTTAGAGAAATGTACGTGACCTGAGGCTGCATGGGAGGAAAGCCAGCACATCTCTTCTTTATCAAATGGAAAAATAATCTCCTATAAGGTGATTTTACATATTGATTTTCCTTTGGCAAGAAGCACACATTGTTGAAATTACACACACATATGTCCTGCTTTCCCATCTCCTATGAGTTCAGGGGAGTAACATTAACAGAGAGGCAGAGAAATGAATCTGGGATCTGGGAAACTTGAGAGTAAGGAAGAACTAGAAAGGGAACTGCAGCTTTAAATGGCTTCCTATTCTCTTTTCATTACTAGCACCTAGAGTCCTAAGTGACATTGGGCCCCATTTCCAGAAAGTACAACTAAATGTGAGACAGTTTACACAAAATCTCAATTTTTACCTGATTGGGTAAAATGGAAATATTTTTGGATTGACCAGAATGAGAACGTTTTTGTTCCACTGAACCAAAGTATTTCATACTAGATCAGAGGAGAATATATCTGGGCTGCCAATACTGATGTTCTGCATCAGCTAGTCTATCTCTAGACCAGGATCTTTGCCTATATTAAACCCTGGTACTATACTGTAATGTGCCTGTAGACTGCACCAGCCCTGAGAAGTTTGTTAGCAGGAGTGTGTTTGGAGGGAAGGGGATGAGGGGAAGGGCACCCTTGGGCAGTTCAGCTGGGCACTATTCCATTTGGGGAGTGTTAAAACTTTTCAGTGAAATTAAAATGCAGCTGGAATTGGCTTTTTGAATGCTAGAAGTGCAGCTGGGAAGTAACTGGTGGGTTAAAACTGCAGATGAAAAGCCGTGGGCACTTGCAGCAATTAAGCAGTCTGGAGTCTTTCAGAGAATGAGCAAAAAACCACACATTTTAAATACTGTGAAAAATATCAGGCAAATATATCTCTGCAGCTTTTTCCTGGCACTGTATTTCATCAACCAGCTAGTAATACTGGTGTTCATACCCTATATATAAATTTTTCCCAATGATTTTTCTTTAAAAAGAGGTGATTTTAAAAAATTATGGTTGAAATGAATAACTCACAAGCCAACATCAGCAGACCCCTATTTCAGGGTGTCAATTAGATGGCTACTTTTGCACTGCTGGGTGGCTGACAATATGCAGTTAAATTATAACAATATGCAGTTAAAATCACTACTGGCCTCCTTTGCTTCTTCCTCCATTAGCTTCTATTGTCTTTAACATAAGCCCTGGTAATTCTTCCACTGATTTGAATAAGTAATAATTACAGTTCAGTAATCCTTGGTATAGCATTGCCCAATTAGTCTCTGTAGCTGACTTAAGGTTTAAATCATGAAGATAGAAATGAATTAAACATAGCATAAACAAAACCCTCACACAAAACAGCTTTGTCTCCAACATCATAGAAATGTGTCTCAAGGAATTATGGAAAAAAAATTTGAAAAGCATTTAACTAATTTTCCTGGACAACTGCCAACTCTTAATTTGTCAATGTCTTTGTTTTGCTCTCTTGGGTCTCAAGTGGAAGATGGACCATGTCTTGAAATGTAGGTAACATTTTTATTTTTAAGTAATCTTCTCCTAGGAATGATGCTGCATGCACAAAACATCCAACATACCAAACTAAACTCTTCTATGAATGTATTAAAGTCAATGGAGTTACAGACAAACAAATATGGCCCAATGAAGTATTCTGGAGAACAGAGCGAAGCCTATCATACTACATACAAGAAAGTAGAATACCAGAGCTGCATAGTTGGACAATTTAATTCTATTTTCATTTTGGCTTGAAAGCTTCTCTCTTTCTAGTTTCCGTTCTGCATAGCTTTTTATACGACAGGCACCACCACAAGATCTGAGTACCTTCCAATAACGCATTAAATAGTGTGACTGACATCTGGTCCAAGTTTGTTTTCTCATCTTCTCTAATGCTCTGGGAAGTTCTGTTTATAATAAATAAGTATCGTGAGGAAAGGCATTGGTCCCTTAAGACACTAAAGAAGAGAAGCAGCATTTTTTACACAGATAATCAAATATTTAGGGGAAAACACACTTCTTTTCTACAATACAGAAATACAGCCTTATATGTTTAAAAAGTACTTTCCACAGATGTCTCAGGAAGAACACTTTGCAACACTATTGCTGTCTGAACACAAAATTATGTCAAGGCAAAATCTTGGGAGAAGAAGCTGTGTTGTCAAATTGGTAGGAATCAAAGTGGCTCACATCTTTGTGGAAGATCCTTGGCCATTTCTCAGAGTGGCAAGTTGAGAGCAGAGCAGGAGGGGAGAGTTTAAGGCTTGGATCATGGCTGATCCAGGGCCAGCTGGAGTAGACAGCAGGAGTCTCTACATGGCTCCTCTTTCTCCAGGATGGGAAGGAGTTGAGTAAAACGTTCATGCAAATGAAATCAGAAATAAAGAACAACTTGGGATTTGAGCAATCCCCTTATGAATGAGCAGTGTACTTTGCTCATGACACAAAAAGAAATCTTAAAAAAATGAAAAAGAAAGATGAAGAAATGATCAGAGAGAGCAGAAATACCATGTTGCACAAAGTGGCTTAAAGCCCTGCGTGCATTCAAACCCCAGGCTCAGTTCTTTTGGTACATCTAACAGATAAATCATTCTGTTGTTTGATCATCTACATTTGAATCTTATACTTCAAATTCAGATGAATCTTAGCAAGCTTAGGAGTCGTTACTCCCTAATTTGAATTCAATTGAGTAACATCTGTGCTGAGAAACTAATTGCACAGATTTTCAGTGGTCTTTATGTGAAGTATTTCCTCTTATCCATTTAAGAAATGAGACTTTTGTTAGCTCTGCAGATAACCATGGTTCAAATTCATGCCTATCATTAGCATCTTCTTTCTGTTTGTTATTGTTTTTCCATCAGGTGTTTATGTGAGTTTGATTCCATCTTCTTACAAAGTAATGCAAGATAGCAACCCCATCTTTCATCAAGTACTGCCTCTCCCTGCACTGTAGGTGCTCCTGTAAGTCCTATCTCTGTTTTTGCAGAAGTTTCTGTTGACTTTGGATTCTCTGTGATACAATTTTTTTTTTCAGTAAGGTTTTTTAAAAAAACAGTAATTTAAACAAAAAATAAAGGTAGAACTGGGAATCTGATTCAGGATGAAGTTGACTCCAAATTAATCTGTCTTGGAAGAGTGTCTGGGTATGGGTCAAACCACTTTGATGTACTGACTTCTTAAGGGGTGAATTGATACAAGGTTTTTCATCAGGCAGTTTACACTGAATAATTGACAGCTCTGAAAGCCTATGTATGTGCTCTGCTAGCAGGAAGGATTGGTCCAGCTTCTGAGAAAGTGGTCAGGGGGTCAGGAATGTTGATGACACAAAGAAATGGATACTGATGGAATAACATGAAGGTAGTGACAGCAAAGGTTTTCTGCCTAGTGCTGAAAAGGAACTGTAAGCTCCTCTCAGTTACACTACTGGAACTCCAAGATAAGCACAGAAACTTGCCAGTGACTGGAATCTTGCAGTCAGTAACTTCAAATGATATGCAAAATGTAGTTCAGAGAAGCTGTGGTTTATTTCAGTAGATCCTATACCTTAGAATCCTGTATTTTATCACTGAACCCATACACAAGACCAGTCTTTGTAGACATTTGTGATAACTGCTATAAATGTCGTGTTCAAATGGGACCAGACCCTGCTGTTTGGTAACATGAATCTCCTCCTCTTCACTCCTGAGGGAGCTGCAAACCCAGAATAACATCCAGCTCAAACTTAGTCACTTTTAGCTTGGTGTGGTTTTCCTGTTTATAATTCTCTCATTTTTGTTAGAAAAATACATTCTTCTCCTTTGTCTAAGAATTGTATTGATTATATGTTCTAGAAATAAAGAGCCACTCTTGCATCCTGCATTGTTCTTATCTGGAAGTTTGCTGGTAAATGAAGGAGACCAAATTCTTAAAATAAACTGAATTCAGAAGTGTAGAGCTAAAGGCAGGAGCATTTCAAGAAGCAGTTAGAACCCATTTTGAAAATGCAAAGACAAAAAAATTTAGGCAGTCAGCCTAAATTGGCTTTGATCCCCTATGCTCCAGCATTGCTTTTTGATCTGTGGCTTTTCAGTGAGGTAGAAGAAAGTTTTTATCAAAAATATTCTTATAATTTAGGCACTGTAATAACCTGCAATCTACAGGCTTTCAGGACTCAGAGAGGTTAGGTAACCACCTTTTGTTCAGCTCCTCATTCTCTATCATTTTCATTCTAAGCACCTAAGGCAGAATGTCACAGAAATCTACGGGTTGGTTTCTTTTTGAGCTTATTTAAACAATGCTAAGTGCTGCAAATGTGTATATTACTGTATTTAAAGATCTCCATAATAAGCAGGAGTATATCAGTGATTTACATCTCTTCTATTACCATCATCCACACTAATAAAGAACTCCAATATCATCTCCATCTCTTGTAAAGAGCATTTTGTTTTCACATGTTCCATATAAAATTTATTGATGCAAATGAACTGTGGCCAGGTAGATAGATTTATCTTACCATAATATTATGATAGTTTACTTAATCATTTTATTGTGTGAACTGTGAAGATTGCTGCTGCTGTGGAAACACAGCAGAAGGCTGAAGAATGCACAAAGGCAGTCAACACCTGTGGAAAGTAAAGATATGAAGCTTTGTATTGCTGCTGTAGTCTGAAGGGGGGAAAAAAGGGATGATCTAAAAAATCCCCCAAAGACTCATTAAGAAGGATTCTATTTGCACATTAGTGTATTGTGCTAAATTTACTTACTAATTTTGATGTCAACAGCGACCAGTACTAATGAAAAGCTTATGCAACACCAGTGAATTTAGTAAAATAAAAATACAAATAAAAAAAAACATTTTAAGGAGTTAGATTACACCAAATTGTAATTACTAATTCAAGATTACACAAGACTGTAATTAACAGTTCAGTGTTACAAACACTATCAAAAGGCAACTGATGACACATTTACTGTACACCATTGCTAGCAAAGTTTTGATACCATATGGTTTTTTTTCTTTTTGCTAGTGGTTCAAATGACTTAGGTAAACTGAATGCCAGTAGGGAAATCTAGCCAGATTAATGCTATCTACTGTGTCCCAGTTCAAGACATGTTTTAACATGCTGTTTAAATTCACCTCTGTCTAAAAATAAATTTCCTAAACATATGCTTGCTTCTTAGCACATATGCATGTGCTAAGACCCCATGTCTTACAGCAGCACACACATGAATACTTTCCTGACTTAGAGCCACAAGGATACAAACTTCATTTTGGACTCCTTCTGAGCAAGGCAAATAAGAATTTAGAGTCACCTAACAGGAATCTTATAATGGAAACCACACTTCTCTCCAAAACAAATCCAATAAAAGGAGGTCAGTGTTATTCACATGTAGTCAGGCCCTATGGAGAGACTAATGTGAAGATTCAGGGCTGACCTGGTTCTCTGAAATTGCGAATTCCCTGCCTTTTATGGACCTTCTAATTGTATTTTAGAAAGATGGCAAGGGATATCAGTCTTAACAGGAAGTTAGTGATTATCTAAGCTGAACAAGAAATTAGCAGCATAAGAGGAGCTGGAGTAAAGACAGCTGGAGGCCAATGGTAGGATTACCTAATGTAGTAAACTGTGCAAACCCCAGATTCAAATAAATACTCCACAGGAAAACGCTAACCCTGACACTTTTCTAGATTCTGCTGTGGGCCTTCAATACTGCTGACCAATGCATGGCAGCATTTGCCTGAGGGAAGTGGCAGGGCATGTGGACCTATTTAGCAAAGTAACTTAGAAAGATAAAAAACCCTCAGTGCTTAACAGGGACCATCCTTGCTGCAGGAGGACTCACCTGTGAAGACTCACAGGACCCAAATCTGTCTCCACCTCCTTTCCATTTCTCTTTGCAGTTTCAGGGTGAGCTGGTTGGACAGCATAAGCTCAAGGACCACCATTATCAGTAAGGTCCAGTTCTTCTCTGTGGGATTGGATGAGGAAAGAGGAATACTTTTGTCAGATGGATCCCATGAGACTGCAGTGGGAGGCTTTCAGAGAAGATCATGCTGTTACAGTGCTGCCCTCACTGATTTACTGCCTCAGCTTGTACAGTACAAGTCTCTGATCCTAACTGCATCACTTTGCAATGCAGCATTTGTACGTGTGTGTTGCTGCATCATGCTGCAGCTTTTGTGCTTCCTGTTTTCCACCACTTCTGGCTCAGAGATGGCCCCATTCTGGTGAGCAATGATGTAGCTTCAGCCAATCATCCCGGTGTCCATTGGGTTGTAGCTGCCTGATACAGGTGGGGAGGCAGACATCAGAGATTTCCAGGCTGGGAAACCTCCTTTGGTCATCATGCTAGAACAGCAGGTCCCCTCAGCAAATCTAAATTACCTCTCTGCTGCCTGCTCTAAGATACTTTCCTAAGTGTTGGATTTCTAAGTTTACCATTCATGCACCCCATGGTTTATGGTAACTGGAAGCTTACTCAAGACTAGTTTGTTTCAGGTAGGAGCAGGACTCACCTGTGTGGCAGGCAGAGCTTCCCTTGCACCTGCTGCTGGGATCTAACAAGCTGTTCTGGGAACACACTTCTCCATCTTCATTCTTCACCCCTTGCTGCTGAAGCTGCAAGATGCATTTCTTTGACTGTGTCACCGTTAACATGATGACAATCATATATGTTTATGCTTTTAAAGCACGCCGGTGGGTTTTATTGTCATCCACTAGATGTAGGAGGCGTCCTATACACTCACTCCCCTACCCACAGAAAAGAAAGGAGAAAACCCCATCAGTGACTTCAATAACATCAGGCACTTCACATACAGGCACATCTTGGTGTGGTGCTGTGCCTGAGGATAGATGCAGTGTACAGCTTTTCACAGGAAGCTGTGTGGTCCTCCCTTGGTTTGGGAAACACTCTTGATACATCATTTTTAATTTTTGTTCTCTCTCTGTTAGCCTGCAGCATTCCCAGAAAGACTTCACACTGTAACAGAGCTCAGATAGATCACTGGTCCTACCTCTGTCTGTGCTCTTTGAGCATGAGCTATCATCTCTGGTTTGCAATTAAGATGCTGTAGTGGGACTAACAGCAGGAGCTTCTGGTACACTGAGCTACCGATGGTTTTGTCAGCTTGAAGTATTTAAAGGTGAAGTCGTACAGCAAAGCAACTGGGAAAAAAAACATTCATGAAAATCTCTTTCAACAGTCACGTGTTAAGAAAACCATGTAAAGCTGAATGAAGAAATTACATACCTGAAGTATTTTTAACTTGCTATTTGCTATATGCAGCATACAAATTGTTAACTGGAACAGATTTAAAATACATTAATGACACTGCTTTGATCTGCTGTAGTCCCTTTTCTCTAACCCTTCTGGTATCTGATGGTGGAAATACAGCAGATATTTGTGACTTGCCTGCAGCTAAATTACCTATCCAAATTTTTTGCACAAACACATTGGTGGGTGGGATATCTGGGTGCAGGGAGAAACAGTCATTGCCATTGTAAAGTCTGAGCACTATTCTCGGTGCTAAAAGAATAGATCCATGGATCAAGAAGAGTTTCACTCACATCAAGAACTTAAAAGAGGCAAATATATTGCCATGCTTTGAATGTACCAACACACCTACCCTCACTGTGTCCTTTAATGTTTGAGACTCTGCATGGTGGCTTTAGATTACTTTTGAAATGCAATTTTCACATTCTTGTTTGTTTTGACTGATATCTTAATACAATATAAAGTGCTTGCCAGAAACAATCCTTCTCTGTCAGACAAAGGCACCAAAGTAAACATTCCTTGATTTGTGCTTGGCAGCTGTTGAAGTAAATCCATGTCAATAGAAAATTTCTTTTACTCCAGTTTTACTGAAACAATTGGTTATTAAATGAATCCTAGGTGATTCAGAGGCATGCAACTCCTACAGTGTATTTTTAATAGTAGATTTTTCCCTTTATGCTTTTACCTTCACCTTGGATTTTTCCTTTACCATAACAAATATGGAATTTTTTAATCATTCAGAGACACAATCATAGCAGGAGCAATGGGTAGTCCTGCATCTGCCTTCGAGTATAAGAGTGGCTTGATCTTGACCACAGAGAGCTGCAGAGAGCTGACCGGTCACTAATTCCCTGCTCCTACCCACTCCTCTTTGAAAAATATAAACATACCTATCCTTTCCCTTCTTCCTGATATTTCGTCTATCCTTCCTGAATTTTTGAAGAAGACCACTGATAGGTCTGAGACAGCTTTAGCAGGATCTTTTTCTAGGCTCAGCAGATGAGCCTAGGAAAAACTCATCTGACATGCCTGACTGGAGAGCCTCCAAGCTAACCAGTGACGGTCTCACTTTTTCTTGCCCAATTTTACCTGTCACTGGTATTAATTTTACGAGCCATTTGCTCACAGACAAATTTTCCTTAAGGAAGACTGATGCATAAAGAGTCTTTATAGGAGGTTTTTCAGTTCAAGATGGGGTTTGAGTTTTCATTAGCCTCCACCTCCCAGTTTCAGCTCCCCACCACACGGCCTTCCCTACTCATTGCACATCACTGTCCTCTCTGGGGGCCCCACTTCCTGCTCCCCCACTTCCCTTTGCTTCCCCACGGATGCTGCCCTACGCTTTCCAAGTAGCAAAGTGCTGGAGCACAGCATCCACCTTACCCTGTTTATTCTGTCTGGGTTTGGAAGCCACCACTGACCAACATGCAAAGAGGTCTGAGGGAGTTTTTCTTGTAGTCTGAGGGTGTGCTCACAAGGAAGAGCAGCATGTGTGGCACAGGCTGCTGGGACAGCCACCTAGAGAGATTACATGGGACATTACACCTTACTCTTCTCACTTTATGATGTCCAGAAACCTGAAGCCTCCATATATGTCAAAATTGCAAAGATTTTTTTCCTCTCCAAGAATAATAATTCTCATTTCAGATAAATTCGCTTCAATCTTACACAACCTTAAAGACACTCAGCAGCGAGGCAGGGAGGGGCAGCAGAGAGCTGGGAGCGGGACAGGCAGGGAGAGTTATGGTGCTGGCCTCTGGAAGAGGAGGGGCTGTGTGTGCTCGGTGCCAGATGTGTGCAGGCCACGGGGACAGGATGGGAGGAGGTGCCGGCTTTGCCAATGCCCAGGTGCAACTGCCCCACAGCTTTAATGGCTGTGCAGCGTGGAAGAGGATAAAGCTGTGCAGGCAATGCGAGTCCATGCTGCAACACCAGTGCAAGGCGCTGCAGTGGGGCAGAGTGCTTCATGCAACACAGGCTGCATGTTCCAGGTAACCACATGCAACGCTGGGAATGAAATGCACCATCTCTCTTCTTGTTAACGGGAACACAAGGCTGCTTCCCTTGCTGCCCTGTAAAGATACCCACAAGGCTCTTCCTCCCAGTTCTCCCTTTGAAACCAACTCAGTTTGCTCCGTAGGATTTCCCAGAGGTGTCTGGCACCACATGGTTGAGCTGTATCTCCTTGGTCAAGGAGACAGCCGTGATTCATGTTTCAGACAAACAGGCACAGATGGTAGGCGACATCCTAAAGCATCTCTAAAGTCGTCATTGTTCAAGGTCTGGGGGTCACAGTCCTCCCAGCCCTCCCCACCCCTTGTTGCCATAGGGACAGACAAGCAGGTGGTGTTGAGGTGCACTCCCCTGCTCCTGCCAGGGGCTTGGTCCCAGGTCAAAACACCAATGGCTCCAGCCAAAGTAACCATCAGATAATTTGCCTTTCAAACAATGTATCAATGACAAGAGGGATAGGTTTGCAACCCTTTGTGATGCATAAGCAGCTACTGATATTTTCTGTGGTTGAGGAGGAGGAGAGCTGACTTTAAGCCTTAACATATAAAGAATATTGGTCTAAACTTCATTTATTTTCCTCTTTAGAGGTTTCAGCAATGTTGGCTAAGTGTTAAAGTTCAGTCTGGATATCTACCAATGCTGCCTATTTTCCCAATTTATTTTTTATGCTGCTTTTATGAGTACTGTTCAGTAAGGAAACAAAGAACTTGCAAGTGAAGATCACATTCTGTCTCATTTAAGTACTGCACTTGATTTTCTAAACCTATGCATAAAGTTTTCTCAGGTCAAACCAGGAGAAATATATGAAATTCGGAGGTGGTAAAAATGAAGTTGAAAAGAAACTTCATGTTCGAATTTACCATGGAACAATCAAATGCCTACATTTTAATCTGAGCTTTTATTTCTACACTAGAAAGAGGTGTACTAGGCGGTACACCTCCACCTTTTCCAAGGATGGGTTGCTTTCAGCTAAGAGTGGGTTTGGCCTACAATCCAGGGTTCAAAGATCTGCAAGCTTAGAGGCTCATGAGATCTGGATATCAGAAAGCTGATCAGTTCTGGGCCATCCCAGCTTAACAGAGAAAAAAGAAGCAAAGCAAAACCAAAGTTTCATCCATTCAAAATGCAAATCACACCAATGGCCACATGCTGGCTCATGTGAATTAATCTTCCTATTCTACCCACTTCTACAAGATCACATGCTGCACCCTTGTGAGTTGCACTCCTTTGTGGTCTAGCTGCACCTCAAGCCAGCAGAGTTACACAACACTCTTACTCCTTGCAGTCCTGCTAAAAGAAGGAATAATTCATGCCAGGGGAGTGTGTGTTTGCTGAGCAGCTCCATTTCCCTGTGCACGTGTGTGCAAATCACATCCGTGTCCCCTGTGACCGGGCTCCACCAACACCTCTCTGACAATGCGAGGGACAACCTGACCTGCAGCTGGCTGCCTCCAAAAGCAGCAAATGCTTGTGCACTCAGGCTTTAGAGGTGCCTGGACTAAGGGTTTCCAGGCAAGAACATCCTTCTCTAAACCAGGAATCAGCCCTGTGTTTTTAATAACCAGTCAGTTAGCAAGGCCAGAAAATGTAGGACTCCAATGCAAAATACATGCTGCAAACTACTTTCTGGCTGCTACCTGGAATGCTCCCTCATACATGCTGTCATTTGGTTTTAAAAATGCATGGTTGAGTGATCATCCAGAAATTTGTCTAGCTTTAATTTAGTTTTCTTGCAGTCTTCCTTTGCACAAAACACTTTACATACTTGTGCAGCAAACAAAAATATTTTTTCTATTTGGTTAAAACATTGAAATACTATCACATACTCACCTTCAGTCTATATTTTAAACTGTTGCAATGAATAACAGAAATAAATCTGAAAGACCTTCAAACCCACACATTAAGAAATATGCTTATCATGACAAATCTTTACTGAAAAATTAAAGTTTTATTGAGTGAAACAATTGCTTTTACATTAGTACTTCATTATTTCAGATAGGAATGGTTATATTTTTGTCATTTGCTTCCATGTCATAGTTTCCTTGTCTGCAAGATAATGGCAGATTTCATTGTTCCACTCATGAAATAAACACAAACAAAAAGAAGTTCCCACACTATGACATAAATTTTAAAAAGACAGTTATAGAAGACAAAGTTACAGCAGCCAAAACTCCTCTCATAAAACTCATGTTACATTTGGTAAGCTTCAACTTGATCTGGAATTTAAAACCTATGGATTTTTTGTGACAAAGTAAAAAGGAAAGCAATATGTGATTAAAACTTCCTTTTTTCAAGTTTGTTGGATTGAGCATTTCACTCTACAATGTGTCTATAATTCACTGGAGCATACATACATATTCTTCACATTCTACCTGTCTTTGTGCATTATTTCTGCAATCTCTTGTAGAAGATCTACAGTTGTTTGCCCTCTCCATGCAAGCCCTATTGTGTGATCAAGTATTTTCCTCCATATTCTTATATTTTTTTTAATCCCTCTCCCCCCCCACATTTTCAGCACCTACTTGTGAAACTACATTAACTATCTGCATGATTCATGCAGCCTCACTGACCTGGTTTTATTATTGTGTTTAATTACCAAAACAAACAAAAAAGTCATTAGAGATTTGCAGCTGACCCTGGAAGTGCCCCAAAAACTTTTAGCCTCATGATTTCATTCTTTGCTGAAAGAAAATAAGCTCTATCTAGTTTTATTGCAATAATAATGTTTCCTTAGAGTCACTCAATTTTTCTAACTAAAAGATGGGACACTGATGTAAAGAGCATCAGCATGAAGACCTCCAGGGACTGCAAGGAGCCTTCTGTGAGGCCCAGGACAACAAAATGCTGAGGTCCCTGCTTATATCTGGTAGGACATCTGAAGGAAGAGACCCCAAACCTTTGCCCTACTAGGCAATAAGAAGAACCCAATGTAATGGGCTTACTGTCTAAGCAGCATCATTAGTAATAATTTTATCTGAGAGCACCTCCTCTTCTTGGAATGAAGAAAGAAGGACATGAGAAAGGCCACAGGTCTTAAGGAAAGAAAAGATTCAGTAAAAGGTGTTTAAAAGAAAAATATATTCTTGCAATTAAAAAAAGCTCTAGGCTGTAGTTTGGGATGGCTGCAGCAAGTGGATGAGGTAGATGACATCACTGTGGCAGAGAGAGATGATGAGTGGCTGCTCAGTCCAGCAATGTCAGGCCATGTGTAAAATCCATACAGTCTATGCCAAGATTAAATTACATATTCTCTGGAATCTACTGTCTCCTGCACCCACGTGAACCAGACAATTTAAACAGGGGTATTAGAATGCACAGGATAAACTCACATGTTAGTGAGTTTATCAATGCACATCCATATAACATATAAACTAGCAATAATCAAGTGTAACACCTCACATGTGCTGTCAGGACCAAGAAAAATGACAAAGTCATTTACATGGCTGTAGGAGTACAGATGTCTTATGTGGTCACATGGCTTATCAACAAATGGCACTAATTAGAATCTGTTTCTAAATGCTTCACCCCTCCTCCAAGTCAAAAAGAAGATGTAGAAAAGGCTCAGGCGAGTGCAGTGGCTTGTGGTGAGCATGGAAAGCCTGCTGCCTAAGGAGAGATCAAGTAGACTAGGGTGTTCAGCTTGGACAAAAGGCAGCCAAGGAGAAGTACAAGGGATAAAACCCTGATGTTAACATCTCCAAGGATAGATGAAGTTCTGAGGAGTGTAGAGGAAACAATATGCCATCATACCTCAGAACTGCTTTCCTTATTGGAATAAGTAGGGCAGATGTAACAAGTATCTCAGGGGTTTTTAAGACAAGCAGACCTTTTCCACCAAGTATAGAATTAAATTGTGGCACCCTATGCTGTGGGAATTTATAGGTGCCAAGACTATAAGTGGGTTAAACACAACATTTAAAGAAGTCCATAGGCAAGAATCAAACCCACAGACACAACCTCCATCTCAATAAATCTCCAACTCTGGATTGCCATATATTAGGAGGTATGTGAGGAGCTCTACATCCATGTGGGCTGTTCATATAGCTCTTTTATGTGCATCCACTACAGCTCTGAGGTTAGAGATACCCAGCAGACCTCCCACCTGGCCCAGGGTCAGCATAAAGCATAGCACTGCTTTTTTAAAGTAGCTTTTGAATGCAAAAACACATAAAATCTGGCTGTCCACCTAGGATTTCCTTAGTCGCACTGCTCCTTCTTGTCCTTTGAGTGAGGTAGAGGATTATCTAATATGTTGTAATTAAATCAGAAATGCAGTTACTGTTGTCAAAACATGAGTCATTTTTTCATGCACAGATCTGATTCCAGTGACACAGTTGCAAAGGCATCTTTTCAAACTCTATAACACTGGATTAAATTTTTCTTCTGAGCTAAGCTGTCAGCAAAAACTGCTTAGCAGTGAGTGGCAATCAATCCAGCCTTGTCTCTCAACAAGTTAAAGAGTTTTGACATAGTGTGGTTCTCATCTAGAGGTTTGCTTATGAATAGAAAATTCAAATGCTTTTTGAAAGCATACTTTTAATAAAATCATCCACTTTTAGAAAGAAAAGCTCTATCCAAAGAAGTAGGCTGTTTGCCTCAGCACCTCTTGAAATTTCAGTAATATTGCCATCCATGCACTTGGGAAGATGCATTTCTTCAGTTTCACTCGACATTCTTGACATTTTTCACTCCCTAATGCAGAAAACAGTGTCAGCCAGGACTTGCCAGGAAATATACCCACTGGTACATGGTACACCATCTCAGTGAAGTATTAGCTGCTCAGCTACTGGTTGCTTATCTCTTTTGTTACTTGAATAACAAGGATTATGAATTATTCAGCTACAGTATGAAATGGATAAATATGATACATTTCCCACATTTCATAAAAGTTAAAATAGTGGGCATAGAAGAAAGGGACTACATTATGCAGAAGAAAAAAGATGGGATCAGTATGAGGCAAGTATTTCCTAACAAAGAAGCCTATTAAATGGCTGAGAAGTCCCTTGTGGGAAGAGGTGGAGGCCTCATCACTTTAGATATTTAAAACCAGGCTAGACAAAGCATTCATCTCTACAGAGACGAAGGAAATGGATAAAATTACTTATTAGGCTTCTTCCTATCCATCTCTGATTTCTACCATTTAATACATTTTTTAAAATGCAAACCACATTTGTATAGCAAAAGGCAGAAAAACAACAAAAAAAAGTTTTCTAGTTGTAGTGTTGCCCAGCACAATGAAACTTGATTTAAAATTAAATTTATGCTAGCAATTCAGACTGCAAGATGACTTCTCTTTGTTTAAGGTCTAACACTGAAAGCTTTGCTACTGTCACACGTGTCTCTAAAAAGATGATTTACTGTCCCCAGACTGGGAACTTATTCCTTGTGCCAGAACTCTTTGTGAACTGTGATGGTTCAACTTTGACAGAGGTGGCTGATGCGAAAGAAGAATGGTGCTTTACAGAAAAGTAGAGGAGTACGGGGTCTGTGCCTAAGGTCTGGCAGACTTATCAATTCCCTCGGGAATCTCCTGCACTAAATATTTACTGATGTCACTCAAAGGATAACATCTAGTCTGCTAATATGAAAGTAAAAAGACTCTCAGCCTCTTTCTATCACTTTGAATATCTTAAAATGATTTCAAAATTCTCAGTTCTTCTTCCCCTCTTCCCCACATTTTTTCTTTTTCTGGTTTTTTTTTTTT
>VXBC01006749.1:1654611-1685947 GCA_013399945.1 Ploceus nigricollis
ACTGTGTTTTTGTATTGTAGAAATAAAAGAAATGGAAAAAAAAAAAAACCAACCCTGAGAAGCCTTAGGATAGTCAAAATGTTTAGAAGTGTAACACTGTGGATCTTTCACTCCACCTACCATCCATAGAGGAAGATGAAATCATGATGTAGAACTCCTGTACAAGAAATCAAGATGCACAGCTGAAGTGAACTGTCCCAGAGGCAATGCAGGGGTGGGTGTTGAGCCATGGTGGTGCTCAGGCTTGGGACAGCCTCTCAGTAATTTTGAACCAGCCAAGACAAGGCAGGATACAGCGCCATGTTTTCCTTGCTTTGACATCAAAACTGTTTCAACAACATGCTGCCATTTACCCGCTGCACCCTGTTCACTCTCGCATCCTGGCTGCAATTGGCCATATTTTCAGTATTAGCCTTGCTCTGCTGGACTGGGCTGCAAGCGCAGTGTAAGATTGCTTCATTTCAAAATACTGTTTATCCACAGTTTCATGTAGACTTGTTTCATGAGAGGGGGCAGAAAAGTAAGAGGAATAGTGAGTTGAATCTACCACTAGGACTGGTTAAAATTAAGAAAAACAATGGCCCTGTACCCAATAACAAGGAACTCCTTCAAAAACTTCATCTACCTTCCTGTCAACCTCCACAGTTCCTCTTCCTCAGGCTGAAGTGTCGCCACTTAGGTGGAAAGCTGTGTTTTCCTGTTTTGTGCTTGTCTATCTGGCTTTGTGCTGCTGGACTCCACAGAATCAGAGAATTCTCTGAGTTGGAAGGGACACACAAGGATCATCGAGTCCAGCTTTCAAGTGAATGGTCCATACAGGGATCAAAGCCATGACCTTAGCATTATCAGCATCATGCTCTGACCAACTTATCTGTATCTTCAGGTAATCAAGTCTGTTTGGAAGAGTCTATTTTTGGGTACATTGTTAAATACTGGCAACCCTGAAGTTTGCCAATAATGTTATCAGGACAAGAGTTTGCCTATTGTAAGTGTTTTGTATTAGCATATACAGTTTTGTGGGCCTATGATCAATATAGCAGGACCTACCAAAGCTCACAATGCAGCTAAATCAAAGATATCAGCCCTTACTTCGGCCAGTCCTGTAGCTTTAAATAGTTAACATAACAGTAGGAGTATGCCCAAATCTAAGGATCCACTTAAATTAGAATGAAGTTCAATACTTTGCCATTTAGAAAGTAAATGTACTCAACTGTAATAACAGTAGTGAATTAATTTAATTACCAAATGAATTTTAAACCCCAGAAGGGTCCGTATGAAAAACATTAAACTGTTTGTGGCAGCTCTACCCCAAAATATTTATTCAAAACAGCCCCTTTGTCCCAGGCATAGACAAAACCCCCCTCTCTGCTTTGCTCAGCTTCTCAGTCAGCCCAACCCCAGCCCCATGTCCTACGTAAGAGCCCACAGACTCCGTTAACCCATGCTCTGTTAATTGCCCTTTGGGCTCTGGGCTCAAGCCACACCTGCAGAGCTTCATCCCTCACCAAGTCCTGCTCACAGGATGGCCCAGCTCAGCACATCCTTCCTAAGCTGCTCCTGCATCATCCTGCCCCAGCCCTCAGGGGATACCACAATATCACACTGTAAATGGGCAGCTGGTGAGGATAGAGTCTGCATCCACAGGATAAGCAGGAATTAAAAACAAAACCAAAAAAATCTCATTTGGACTAAATTAATCCTGTAGTAATGAATTTCTAGCACTTTGTACTTGGTTGAGTCATGTCTGAGCATAGCAGGAATAAATCCCACTGAAAGGGAATTGCCTTGGTGTGCAGGCAGTATTTTATAGCCCCAGGAGCCATTACTTTCCACGGAGAGAAAAACAATCAGAGAAAAGGAAAAAAAACCATGCAGAGAAGTATGCAAGTCTTGATTTTAGCCCCACTTACATCGATTTCGGCACAGTTACTCCACTGCAGAGGACACAAAAGTTTTCAGTTTTTTTTAGACAAAAGTCTAAAGGATGGTAGAGAATAAAAATAAGGGAAGAGTAATATCTCAAGTTCTTCTAGTCTCAGACACACAGCAAAAATTCTTCTCCACAAATAACTGAGATTTATCTCCCAGCAATTCTCAATGGCCATATTGTAAGTCATATAGGTATTTTATGACCCCAAAGTTGCAATAGCATGCTCTGGCTGAGTGGCAGCATAGCTGTGCAATCAATATGCTTTTGCATGCTTGCATCTTTGAGTGGGTTAGAAATGCAGCACAGTCTGAAATAACAGCATAAATTTAATGGGCTGGCAGTCTGAAAAGTAGAGAAGTATAACAACTGGTATATTAATTTGTGCTGTGATGTGTAACTGATATTACTGTAATTTTGCTACAATTAGGCTCTGTTTTAAGACAGAGTACAAAATACCTGGTGCTGGAGCTAAGATAATCAGCTGAAAATCAAAAGGGAAAGACAACAGGTAGCACTGTAGAGCACGTTGTGCAGAGGTAATTAATATATATCACACATTTGCAAAACCTATATCCTCTGTTAGTCAGCCCTTTATTAGAGACACTATATTCAGACAAATTGAACAAATCCTAAAACATATAAACCCCTAACACTACAAATACATCTTTCCAAAAGTTATGAAGTTCTATAAAACCACATAGGTTTCTGTTTTTATTTTTTTTTTTTTGACATGATTGTTGTTGGATACTTAAAATTTATGAGTTCATAGATGAGTCAAACCTTGACTGGAGACGATTCCTCTTCTAACTACATGTGCTTTACCACAAACATTAAAAACAACTACTTAGGAACAGCATTTTCTAGGAATTCTGAAAATATTTTAGGCATAATTATTGTCATTACAGAAAAGTCTGAAACATTTCCTTTAATCATTCAATACATAGCTCCATAACGCCATACACTTGAAAACTATAATTTTGCTGTAAGTTTTCTTCTCACATATGTGTCTATATGTACATACACACACATATATACGCACTATTATAAAATGAGGGTCAAGAAAAGCAGGACCTTTACATTTCTACATTTTCTCTGTTTGCAACAGGAATAAAACTGCAGATACCACCTGTGCCATCTACAAAAATCGAACCAGCTTAACTTCAAATCCTCTTGACAGGCTCTGCTTTTCCCACTGTCATTTTTTCATTCTTACTGAAGTGTGTTTGCTCTAAGAGTATATTGTAGGCCATACATTCAATTTTCATGCAACAAACCCCTCTCCCTTTTACACTGCCCTGAAATGACTAAATCTTGTGCCAGACCCAAAAACCAGGCTTGCACTGCTCAACTCCACTCTGCTGTACACAAGAAAACCAGTTTGCAGCTGCGGTGGTGCTAGACCTAGTTATACACATAAACATTAAATATTACTTATTTTTGTGTTCTTCCAGCAGTTCAAAAAATAGCCTAAACCATGCAACATACAAGCAAGCCTTACAGGCCCTGGTTCTATTTGTGGAATGGTAAAGTATCAGTAATTCCTCTGAGCTCCACTAATGGGGACATGCTAATTGCCACATCTAGATTGCCATCAACTCACAGTGGTGACAGGGGGAGTTCAGAGTATTAAAACATTTTGAAGGACTATGCCTTAAACAGAAATCTTCCCAAAGTCACATTATCTCCTTACAGTGCTCATTCTGTGAACTCAGAACAAAAACAAACAAACAAACAAACAAACAAACCCCCAAACCCAAAAAACCAACCAAACAAAACCCTGGTTAACCATTTCAGATTTTTTTTTTTGTATTACTGATTGAAGATCTGTTTCCTAACGGTTGGGAATAGAAGTCTATCTTGAGAGCTAAAGTCACATAAGCCAAATTCTCCAGCACAGCTACCACAGAGTACATGTGCATGAGGCTGGTCATCCATTAGGAAGGACTGGTGGCTTGGAAATGTCACTAGTGGTGGTGGAAATGCTGGGAGGGAGGGTAAGCATAATAGAACATAGCTAGAATAATCTGCAGAGCTCTGAACCCTCAAAGGGAAGCCTACAGTGCGTACACTGAAATAAGTGCACCTGGAAAACAGCAAACACGTGGCTGGGTCCCCAAAAGTACTCATTAGCAGGAATATTTCACAGTGAGCTGCAACTGTATGACAAGGAAAAATGGGCTTCTCTTTGGGGAAAGTGTTCTGGAGGCAAGTTTTTAACATTAAAAAAAAAAAAAGTTGACCTCCCACAAGTATTTTTGCTGTAACAAGAACTAAAAAAAATTGGTAGTTTGCTTTATTCTTCTTATAATATTAACTAATAGAGTGATTTAATTTGCTATAAATGATGATGGGGTATAAATAACAGATATTTCAGAGCATGAGATGCTTTGGGTGAAGAGATGCAGTACTTGCATCTGGAAGGTGTCTGCTACAGTAATTTCTTCTTGGGTGAATCCTACAGCATGAACTGACTTGATCAGTCCAATACAAAGCAAAGTCCTACTCATTTGAACAGTGGCAGCAGCAGCAGGCACCAAGTTTGGCAATTTTGCTTTATCCCTTTCTAAAATTCAGCCCTTTAAAAACAACATGTAATTTTTATTTCCAGTTCTTAGCTCAAAAAATGCTTGGGGTGAGGGGTGTCAAATTCAGTTGGAAAAAAAGGGACCATGTAACTAGGGCCACTACTTGCATTTAGTGGGATGGACAATAAGAATAAATAATACAAATAATACAAAAACAGGATAAATCAACTGTGCTACACATCTGGTAATACACCTTATTTTACTGTATTTGTTATCAAGATGACATGCAGTCTAGAACTTCATGGCAAACACACTGGCAAAAGCCATAAATCATGAGAATAACAAGGCTCGAAGGAACAAGGCTTACAAAGACAACCCCAAGGGTGACTTTCTTGGATACCAGTAAATAAATCCCTAAAGGCAAGGAGCTAAAGTACAGCAGCCCTAGCAACCACACTAGCACCCGAATCGAGGTCTGGAAGAGCAAAGATGTGCAGTTCCACACTGTCCAGTTGTGGGACACAGTTGCAACAGAGTCAAAACTTGTAGGCCTGTAAAATTCCACCACGGGGGTTGAGTTCAGCGTCTGGGGACTTTCTCTTTGTACTTCCATGATTGTTATAACCAGGCAATTAGAAGAGGTGTGAGAAGGGCTAACCAGAGATGCCAGCCTTTTGGGAGTCAACAACAGTTCTGTTGGGTTGTCTGGTAGGCACTTCTTTCCCTTTCCCCCACAAGCTAAATTCAGAAGGATGTTGTTGTCATCAGGAAGACTACTAACCTCATCGTCTGGCAGGCACGTTTCAAACCTGCAGAACGGGCACACAATGACTCCTTGCGGGGAATCACCGAAGTCTATGATCTTGCAAAGGCATTTGGCACACACTCTGTGACAGCACTCCAGCACTTTTGGTTTTCTCTGCCGCAGGTTATAGCGGTTGTAACAGATCTTGCACTCAAGCTCGTCTGAGCTCTGGGTCTCCACGGACTCCTCTGGTAGCTGAGTGGTCATTTCTTCGGATGGTTTTCAGACTCGTGGAAAGAGAAGTCAAGGGATGAAGAGGTCGCTCAGTCTTATTTTAGAACATTTTCCTATCACCCATCTCAAACAGAAAAAGAGGAGATGACATCATTGAAAAGCATCAGTAGACATCATCCATTTTCAGCTTCTGCTAGGGACTGTGCACTGCATGTCCTTCACTCTGAGCCAGGCATCCATCTGAAAAAGCCAAAGGGGAATTTTTGTTGAAAGCAAAGGCAAAAACAGGAAAGGAAAGGGGAAGAAGAAAAGCAAAGGGAAGGGGAGAGAGGAAAATTGAGAGGGAAAGCCTTAGCAAATGAAATACACAAGTTCTACTTTTTATAAGCTCAGTTTCCTTTGCTAAAACTACCTCTAAGGTAGCTTTTTTCTGTGGCATATGAGGCCTATACAACAGTCATGCTGATGAAACTTAGCATCATACTGCATGGATTTATTTTAGAGTTGAAGCTCTGAGTGGTTCAGCCCATGAAGTTCTCAGCAGAAGCTGCAATCTAATCACTGATCTGTGACCATTTATTTAAACTCTCGATTCCCAGGGAAATGAAACTTGACACTTGGAGCTTTTGGTCTTTCCTGGTAACTTGTGAACCTGCGGTCCAGTTTCAAACAAATCAGGAGAGGGGCCACAGTACTGAAGATAATTAAGTTGCTAAAAAGAAATGAGCACTGGCAATTGGGTAGAGGAGAGATATTTACAATAAGTACCATTTATCCTGGAGGAAATGGGTGGTCAGCACACCCCAACCTCTGCTCTGAATAGGCAGCATGCTGCCTGTAGGTCAGCCAGAGAGGAGGGCAACACAGGGGGAAGCTGGTGATACTCTGAGGAAATAAAAAGTTTGGGGGAGTGGAATGGGTATGAAAGAGGTCCAGGGTTATGTGGGGACCTAGGTCAAATCTGGATTAGGCTTTGTTAATTTTTCTGTTTGTGCAGCAGCCCATTCTTTTTCTCCACCCAGCTGCTGGACATACGATTACAAAAATAAGTGTTTAGCTTGAAACAAATGTCTCCTTCAATATGTGGCTGCTGGGATGAAGGCTAATGTGTCTTCCAAGGGCATTCACCAGACGCTCTGGTTTTCAAGGGTGTCATGGCTGTGACAGCTGTTTCACACCTCAGCTAAGGAGAGGTCCGTGGCACGCTTGCCCTGCTGCACTGCCACTCTGTGCAGCAGTTTTGCCACCAGATGCATCTGCCTCACTTAAACAAATGTCTTGTCATATTTTGTAACATGACTTCAGGAAACAGTGCATGTATTATAAACAAAGCATTAACCAGGAGTATGTGATCTGGGGATCAATAATCACCAGCATTTACAAAACCAGCTCTTATCTGCCAGAAGATAAAAACTTCTTCCAGATTCAGGCACTTGCTTGCTCAAAGAAATGAGGGCAGAACTGCATTTTGCAGGTTTTCAAACTCATCCCTTCGTTGCTAGACTAGCAAGGAATTGGCCACAGTCAAATGATGGGCAAAGTCAGCACTTGTGCCCAGCTGCCTCTTGCATTATCAGTAAGTATCAGGCACACTGAATATGAAAAACTGGCCTATTTCAAGAAACTTATTTCTTGACTATTTGTTTTAGTAAATATGTGATTTCTTTCCCTTTCCATTGGGAAGTTATTACTCACTCCTAGCATTCAGATTTTTGTTCTTTTATTTGAGGACAAGACAGGACAAGCACTCTTTTAAGCAACATGCTCCTTCTGTCAATACATTTTACCAGCCAACCATCAGTGAAGTCTTTTTCATGAGCCTCTTGTTCTTACTGTGCTTTAAGAATTTTCCATTTCTGTATATCCAGCAGAAGATGGGAGATATGAAAGAGGTGGATGTATAACTTCTATAAGCAACATAATTTGTAAAACTCACCTCCAGGGTTTTAAAACAAAGATGTAAACATCAGACAATGCAGTAACAAAAAAACCATGACAACGTAGTATGTAAAAAAGCATATATATTTCTCTAAAAATTGTTAAAGACATAGCCCTCTTCCCATTCAATTGCTTCAAGAACTCCTTTCCTGCCTCTTTCAATTTATGTCTTTAGTGCTCTAAAGGTTTTCATCTCTGCCTTACTGTTGTTTTTAGTATTTGTACTGTGAATATATTTGTGGCATGTTGCATCAGGCAAAGAAAACATTAGACCATCCACAATTTTCAAAGTGTACAAGCTAGACATCTTCTAAGACACAAAAAGAACACCTTTTACAGAACTTACAATTTATCCTTTATCCTTTGTTACACTGTGTGCTTCCTTATTATTTTCTACTACTCTTTTTATTTCATTCCAAATATCATCTTCTAGATGACTTTCAGGTAGATATAAATGTCACGAGATGCTAACTTTCCAAAGGATGAACAAACCACAAAATGGACCAAAAAAGTGAAATGCCAGCCTACATGAAAGCAAAGAACTGCTGTAAAATTAAGAAGCCAAACATAAAAGCAATGCTTTTAGATTTTCACATCTTGGGTATCATTTGCCTTCTGTACCTGAGGGGAATTAGGATTACTAGGAAGGTACTGTTAGTGGTCTGCTGGCAAACATTGTCCTACAACATAGAGCTAGATTCCTGATTAACCAAAAATCTTCTAAAATATGTGTCTGCTTCTCATGGAAAATTATGACATTTCTTTGAAAACTTCCAAGTCAAAAAACCTTGATATTTTAGTGTTTATCCTTCTAATTAATATTTCCAGGCTTTTTACAAAACCCAACCCACTTTCCAACCAATTCTATTCGGACATGGATCACCTCTCCCTGAATCAGTTTTCAAACTGAATGTGTTTTACTGATTTTACCACTTTTAAGTGCCAAATTTTGACATTACTACAAGGAATAGCAAGTCTCTGGGACTAGGAATGTCCCAGTTGCTAAACTGGGATCATTAGCTCAATTTCTAGAGCACAGTGATCCTCCTGTTGTAGTTTGTGTCATGAGCTATTCTACAATTTTTTTTCAAACTCTTTTTTTAATATAATGTACTGTACAAGAAAGAGCGACTTTCATCGTCTTTCTCACTTCACAGAGTCTCTAAAAAAATGTCTGTCTGTAATAAAACATTATTGAATGTTTTTTTTTTGGCTAAGTTTAGATGTTGGATTTCTCCTTACATGTTTTAGTATGAATACTGCTTATTACTATTTGTTATTTATACATCTTTGCCTTTGAAAATTAAAATTTAATCACTAGTTCCTATTAATGCTTTTCATGTATTTTTTACCCTCTCAGCTCTATGGTGGTTTTAGATGCTTCCTCTCTTGTTTTTGCTTTCCTGATTTCTTATGGAAATTTTTCCTTCTCAATATCCACTTTCCTGCTCTTTTTTTTTTTGTCTCCTGGGAACTGCCACCTTTTTGGGTTTAATTAATGCTGCCCTACTATTATATACATCACATACACTAAAAAGTTCTCTGATCGGAGACCTATTAAAAATATATGGAAATTGAGGCTTTTAAAGAAATTTAGCTTCAAATAATTCCTATTTCTTGAGAAAATGAAGCATTTCTCGAGAAATATGGCCAGCTACTCCTTCAAACAAATTCTGCTCTACATCAAAGATTTTCTAGCTGGTCTTTTGCAGGCTTCCCAGGTGAGTATTTACTGGAAGGAGGCAGGATAAGGAATTAAAGAAAGGAAGAGGTTAACTACTGCCCCTCTGAATCCTGCTCCCTCACCAAAATTCACATACTTCTACTTGTTGAGTGTTAAAAGCAATATTATGCAGGGCAAAAAAAGAGATCATGTCTAGATATTCATGCTTTATCCTCCTCTTTTTTTATGATGCCACAAGAAGGTATGTCCCTATTATGTGCTCCATTAATATTTGGGCTATTTTAAATATTGAGCTGCAACCTGCATGTTCTTTCTGACCTTGAAATCCAGGGGCACTCATGATGAATCCAGCCTCTTTCACATCAAGTACGAAATTTGTAGTGACTGGAGATCAAAGTGAAGCCCCATGTCTAATTTTAAAGCACTGCGTGTATTTTTATTAATTCTGGTATTTGTCATGATTTTAAACTGCTTCTTATGTCCAGCTCTTCACCTGAACCTAGACTTGTCTCACCTGCTTTTTTGATACCAAGAGACACAAGTTATAACTAGGGAAATTTCAATTACAGATTAGAAAAAAAAATAGTACACAAAGTATTCAAACACTGAACACGTGTCAAGACAGATGTAAATGAAATCTGCAACCTTACAGATATCCTTGACTGGATACAACTCCGGTCAGGCGACTCTGCCTTGGAACTGAGCCCTGCTTTGAGCAAAGGGAACTGGATTTTCCTGGAGATTCTTTCTAAAACAAATTATTCTATGATTCAATGTTTTGCTACCCTGAACTCACTCTATGTGATCTGTTTGAAAAGCTTTATCTCTTACTGAATAAAGAATCAGGCTGACAATTGTTTACGTAGATAAGCAGCTCTCCTAGATAATAATTCTCTCATTTAACATATGAATTCATTTTTACAAAACCTAGAGTCCTTCTGCTAGCCTGTCTTCCAGAGAATCTATCTGATGGGATCAACACAATGCAATTGCAGACCATTTTATTCCCATGAGTATTATGTAGCACACAGCAGCTTTCTGAACAAAATATAAAGTACTAGACACCACTATAAACTACTAGACACGTCCAATGATGACAGTATCCACTGCAATTTATTCAAGAACAAGCACATCTGTTATCCTATGACAAGCACTTGCCTTTTGTAAGAGTCCTGACTAAGCACCGCAGGAGTGAATCCATCATTCCTGTTGCTTCTCGAGCTCTGACTCCCTCTCTTTCTGTCCCATTGCCACCCGTGCTGTACCTTATGTACTCCTCTACTTGAAACTTTTACTAAAAAGGGAGAAAAGCTGAAGACAGAGAGGCATCTTCTGGATGGTAGAAGACACAAGCAGGCCATACAGTGCTCCATGTGACTGCTGGAGGGCAGATCCAGAATCAGGGGGAATAACCTGCCTTGCGGGTGAGAGGAGGTGACCCACAGGACCAGACTGAATCGATGATAGCAAGCTCTTCTGTATGACCCCACAAATGGCCAGACTTTCTTCCCAGACATGGAAAGAAAGGTGAATGGGCTGTGCAACATGTTATGGCCCCTCTTCGCACTCATCTATCAAACACTGTGTAGACAAAGTGTTCTTATGAGAGGCTGGAAGCAATTACTTGTAGATGAAAGTCTCAATACTGGAGCTCAGTCATGCTGACAGGGCAAAGTAGATGGGAAACTTGTGCCTCTCTTCCCTAATGGAAGATCATCATTGCCCAGTTCATCAAACCAATCTTTTATCATTCATCTCTCACACTTTCTTTTTCCTGTAAAGGGAATTTGCCAATATTTCACATATAACCTAAAATGAATATATGAGCTCAGCAACTTCCATAAGACATCATCCATGGACCTTCTCAACATCTGGTATTTTCAAAGGTTTTAAAAGTTTCCTTTAAATACAAGTTGAGCATATTTAGGAAAGAAGAGAAAAAAAAGAATATAGATAGATAAATAAATACAGAGAAACTTACTTTCCATAAAAAAAGAACTTCTTGGAAAGGTTCACTTGCAGGGAACACAAGAAATTCCTTTTCTTCTCCACATGGGCAAAAACTGGTAGAAAGGAAGGAAACAAAATTAGTAGAGCAGGAATACAGCTGGGAGAGTTTTCAGTCTATTTTCTCTGAAAGAGAGGAAGTAGTCCAACTTCTCTCGTTTGGATAGAAACAGCCATATGTTGAGATTTCTGTTTAGAGAAATATATTGGGGAAATCTCATTTACTAAAATTATTTCTGCAACATAATCCAGTTATCTTTACAGATCTGTTGTTGATTTTAAGCCTCTTTCAATATTATGTGCTAAACACTCTGAAGTGCTATCCCTTCTAGCAACCACATATTCACAAATGTTAGCAATTCACTAAAAAAAACCCCCAATCTAAAGGCAGAGCATCCAAAGAGATAAACTGTGCTCTGAAAGAAGAGTTGTAAAAACATATTGGAATACTTTCCTTCACAAATGTCACAGAAGCTCTTTGATAATTTCTACTTTTCCAAACACAGTGCAGTCTCTTCTCCAGCACAGACCAGAAAGCAACCATCTCCCGTGGGCCACTGCATTCATGTTCCATGGAGGAGCTTTGCTGCATTCTGACTCAGCAGGAAATGACCATCGCACTAGATTTTTCCAGCTTGTACTAAGCAGAATGCAAAAAAACCCCACCCCAAACTGCTTTACTAATCTGACACTTGAATAGACAATGTTCAAAGTGCCAGCAGCTATCACATGTTCAACCTGTTTCATGCCACATTTCTGCTAACAGTGGATGGGTTTTAACAATGGACATTTCCCTGTCAACTCCAATCAATGCAAGAATTTGCACAGGAGCTACAGAATGTGATGTACTGATCCATGCTTGGCTTATGGTCAGCTGAGTAAACGGCCATGAAAAATGCCTCCATTCTTTTCACAAAAGCTTAGTTTTCAACAGCATACATAGGTAATGAGGTTATTCAAACAATAACTATGCGTGAAAGAGAAACCCCACAACATATACAGCAAAAAATTGTGTATTATTGACTGCTGAAACTATTATAAAAGAGAAACATTCTTATCAGAAGTTATTGTTACAATATTCAGAGTCTTTGCTTGATCTCTCTCAATCCTCTACAATAATGTCACAAAAATGCAAAACACAGAAAATTATAGTTTTTCATATTTGAAGTGGAATTCATGTGTCTCTAATTATTTAGTATGGGAAGTCATGTAATATTAATGTGCCATCTCATACTAAAAGAAAAAAAATAAGCAGTCTTTTTAAAAAATTGTTATTCCTCCTCCCCATCCCATCAAGTAAGCAGGGAGATTTTAATGTAACAGGGTTCACTTAATTCAGTGTTCGACACAGGCTCTTAGGGTACTTTTTACATCCTTTGCCTCTACATATTCAATATCATCAACTCCATTTCCTATTAACAATATAATTTGCCATACTTTTTTGTTATTCCAGTAACTCACATTATGTGCCAGGTAGTAGGGGGAAATTGTATGAATACACAGTAAATCCCTTATTGAAACCCTACTATTCTCAATTACTTACTTTCTAGCTATGGGCTACTACAGTATTTATATGGATCCTGCAACTGTGGTGTAGAAAAAAATGTTTTATTATTTAGGTTTGTAGGCAAAAACAAAACCTCTTCCAATATTTCTTAAGAAGAAATTTTCCCTCATATAGAATTCATGAGCTATTTCTGTAGTAATATGCCAAGTGACTGCTCAATGTGACATACGGTTGCAGGTTGCTTTGTAGCTGCTTAAGAATAAAACTAATAAAGGACAAAGGAGCTGAGCTTCTATTAGCTGTCTTGATTTAAACTGGCTTAATTAGATTAAATTGATAAGTAAAAAGAGATGGCTTGAAATTCGTATCTAAAATAGTAACATTTAATTTTGGAAATATGCTAGTTAAACAGAATTAATTCCTTTACAATTGTTTTCAATTCTTTCACAACCTGCTTACTTGGGCTGTTTAGGCATTTTCTCTTGCACAGTTTTCTCACTGCCAGTGGCTTTTCCTTTATGACTCTGAAACCAGTAAGTGATCTACTCCAGTTAATATATATTTTACAATAGAACTCATGACCTTACTTCTATTTCAGGGAAAGGTTAGACATTCTCCTCTTTGGTAGTAGGGGTGGTTTTTGGTAGCCTTATCAAATAAGATAGAGTTCTGCTTCACTGCTTTAGTGCTTGTGCCCTTTAGGAGCTCTTCTGAGAGTTGAACAGACTGTAAGACATTGGTTCTAGAATATGATTTAAAAAGATACAAAATTATAAATAAATAAAAAGCTTCCAAGTATTGCTTAATATAGGCATAAATATTTAATCATAGGGCCTACAGATATGTCTAGCATTTATCTTTATATTAGACACTATTAAAAGCCAATACAATTTTGTATTAGGTTTCAGAACACATGATAGAGCACCAGAGAATTTTTTTTCCTTGCTCTGCTTGCTACTGTATGCTTGAATGTAAGTAATTAAAATAAGTCCAGAAATGCAAGAAAATAACTTCTGCTTTTTAAATAAAAAATTGCTTCTAATAAAAGATATTAAGTTACATACTCAAAATGTAACATCTCCAAACTATAGCAGAATTCTCAGTCTTTGGACATATTTTCTGTTATGTAGTTTGGGAGAGATGAGGTGAGACAAAATGACAGAAAATTTATCTTGATTACATCATTCAGTGAGAAATTCCCCTCCACACAGGGGAGTAATTTTAATGCATTATAATAAGTTCCAATTAACCTTCAAAATAAGATTTAACAGAAAGTAAGTGTGGCATTAACTTTGTCCTAATGGAGCTGAAAACAATTGCAGAATAGAAGCGGTACTTCTTGCTTTTTCTATTGTCATTAAGAAAAATCCACCTAATCCAAGTATGTTTAACTTAGTATATTCTGTTTCAAACATTTTTGAGGACATAACTATATATAAAGATTTTACTATATTGCCTATTTTATGTCGATAGTGCACACAGGAAAAAAGGGTGAACGTTATACAGGGCAGTACTGATACTGGATTTTAGATATTCTTTACATAAATTTGGTAACAAGGTTTTCTGCTTTAACTACTGCTCAGAATTTGCATCTTATCCTGTGCAGAAAGGAAATGGTAAAAAACAACTGCACTTCCTTCAGTCTCAAGAATATTTGAAAACTCTACATCAAAATAATCCAAATCCAATACAGATTTCCACTTACAAACAACATTTTCAGACGTGATCTTCCATCATCATGTCCTTTTTGAAACTCTGGCAACTAAATTCCGATCCAGCTGATGCTGCAAATAGTCCCAATAGCTTGAAATGTGAGGGGTCTGAGGAAACAACACTCTAACCTGGATTTAGTAAAGTGTAATTTTAATATTTCATTTAGTTCCCCTAAAGCATGCACCTATAAATACTTATTTCTGGGATAAAGATTATTCTTATTTTAGCAATACAGCAAAGCTGGCATATAACCCCTCCTCAATTGACATTATTATTATTATTATTATTATTATTGTTATTGTTATTGTTATAACATCATTATCATCACTAGAATTTCAATGTAACTAAGAATTTTTATAAAAAAAAATCTTATTGATGCATTTAAAAAAAAGCAGACACAAACCCCTCAGATGCTATAAAAAGTACAATATTAGTAGATCTGGTTGACATGCAGTCAAGTTGTATGTCTTCACCTGCATTCCTGGGAAATGAACAATCCTAACAGACAAGTGTCAGTGAGGAGACATTAACTTTGACAGCAACATGTACTGCCCTCTTACAACAGGCTTGTAGAAAAATTCCGTTTGGCCTGATTTGTACACAACATGCACACCCACCATTCTAGACAGAGGTACATGAAATAAAATTGCAGGCACTGAAAAAGCAGATGGGAGGAAGAAATGAATTTGTGTCAAATGATACGCAGAGCTTCTATTCTATTCCTTTAAGGAATACAGGAATCATGTGAAACAAGAGCAGCTTTAAGTATTAGTCTGGTAGTATCTCTGTAGCTACTGGGGATGATCTGGGACTGTCAGAGCTCCATAAATTGCTACACCACCAATGTCAGAATCGCTGGAATGTTCTGCTGGTGAGACTTAGCTCAGATTAATGCTTATAAAGCAATTAAACTTCAGGGGGACTGATATGAATTGCTCAGCTTTAACATGTTATTTAGCAGTGAAATGTGGTATTTTTTTGACCCATTCTGAACTGTCAGTGAAAGAGTTGAAGTGCTACTAGATGGAATATTTCAAGCAAAGGGCAGAATCCTTCTGGGCTGAGACTCTATATACAGTGCCCTTTGTACTGGATAAGAGGAGCAGAAAGAAACTGCAATTTATTCATAGGATGTATCAGAATCCAGTTAAGAATGCACTGTATCTCCCTCCCATGTGTTTCTGATAGAAATATACTGCCACAGCAGCAGATAATCCAATCAGGTCTAAATCAGATCAATATGAACCCACAAAAAAATCGGAAAATCTGCACTTAGGAAATGTGTTTCTGAAAGAGCTGCATAATTCTAGTCTGGGACAAGGGCAGCCTGGACTTTACAAATTTTCCATCATTCAAAAGAGTTACACTGGTTAAGTCTCGGAAACTCAGTGAAGGGTATGAAACTGCCTTTTCTTTGAGCAGAGCTACAGCATTTTGATGTCATTTGCAACTACAATGGTTGAAAGGTTAAATGAAATGAACATGTTTGAAGTCTGCCAGTCGAGCATATTTAAAATACAAAATGCATGAGAGGAAAGCATCGCTTCAGAAATTTTGGAAGTAATCAAGGCATATTCAGAAGCACAGCTTGTATATTAAACTAATTAAAAGAAACAAACTCCAACCAACACACAAAGCAAAGTACATAAAATGAAATTCTAAAGGTTTAAAAAGCAACATTGTCCACAGAGAGCCATTACACTTCCCTATTAACCTACAAATTTAGTTTAGTGTAAATTAATAACTGAGATCAGGTATTCGTATTTTTAACTGGTAATAATCAATGGGGATTTTAGTTTTAAGTGTTTTGCAACATGTACTACAAGACTAGAAAAAAGAAAGGTTATGAATGTCACATAGTGTAATAAAAATCTCAACATCAGCACAGCAGCTCTTCAGCAAGTACTCCCAAGGATATCAGGTTTTCTATACAATATCACAAATGAGCAGCTTGGCTAAGGCTTATGGAGTAAAGTAGGAAATTAAAGCACTTCTTGCCTTCCACTAAGTAAGAAAATTTTTTTTTGATAGAACAGAAACATAACCAGTGACATTTTAAAATACAGACTTTTAAATGACAGCTTTCTTTAAACTATTTTAAATAATGAATCTCCTCTGCTCTGCTTTCACTTAAGCAAGTTAATATAAGGCTTCTGAATGTTCCACTGTGTAAGTCTTTTTTTCCAAAAACTGATACTAGAAAGATGTGCTAGGAAGTGAACTAATTAACTAGACATTAGGAGATAACACATATTTTACTTTTTTCATTTCCGGTGTGCTGAATGCATGTAATCTGCAAAGACCGAAGATCTAGGAAAAAAAATCCTATATAGATGTATTCTCTATTCAAAAGCTAAGAAGGATTAGCCTTTATTTATGCTATTACTTTTTCATAGAAAGCTCCATGTTTGAAGCACCAGGATAGCACACTGCTGTTTGTTAGCCTACTAAACCAAACTTCATGAAAGTTAACAACTATTGCACTAATAATCAGTGCAAAAGGCAGTATCCACTGTGAATCTTTTTCACATCTCTGCAAACACTAACCACACAATTTGCAGCAAGTTAAAATAGACCTTTTTCCTTGGGCTTGGTTTTTTGACAGAAAGAACTCTCCGTGAAATTGATTAAAATCCAATTCTGCTCCAGAGTCAAATGACTGCAATATTACTTGAGAGCTTCTGAGCTCATATTTGTCCTTGTCTGCTTCTGGAGGACTCTTTCAGAAAGTGCACCCAAAGACAGTGCACCCTGAGGGGCATTTCTCAGTAATTGTGCTGGATATATTTTGCAACAGTGAGTATATCTACACTTTAAACTGCAGCGCAGAGTTGATATAACTGAGCAGGATTCGTAGTGGAACCAACCTAGCTATAATAACACGTAGTTCTGGATGAGCTAAGTTAATCTGGCTTGCAGGAGAATCAACCAACCTTATGTACCATTTCCCACACTATCATCCTGTGCTAATATGCTGAGCTTTGTCTACAACCTGTGCCAATATATCTTGCCTATCTGTAAGCCATCACTGTAGAGGGTTAAGCTACAGAAGACTGCACTTTGAAATGTGATAGGAGATACCCTAAAAGACAGCAAAAGTTGTACCTTTCATTCTCAGATATGTCTGTTTGAACTGGATTTCTGAGGATCAGTAACCATGGAAAATGGAAACTTTCATCTCTACTTACTAAAAAGTTTATGCAAATGTTGCTATTCACACAATGTCTATCAGTACTCCTCCATACAGCTGCCTTCCAAAGTTTTTTCCTGCACATAAACACCTTGTGTGTATGAAGTGACAAGACTTGCAGTAGAAGGCTTGAGAAACTTAATTTTCATTATTTTTCTCCCTAAAAATCAGGAAAATAATAATAATAATAATAATAATAATAATAATATGAAAAATAATGAAAATTTTTTTTCTGAGTTTCTCCCAGACACTCCTGCTTCTGAATGGGCTTCACAGAACACTGCTATATAGATAGATCATAAGACAGAGGTAGACTGGGGGAGAAGCAGCTGCTTCAATAGTGAATTCTATGTTAAGTAGATTCACTAGATAGCCCTAGTGCCCATTTTGTCTTACTAATGAAGCATTCCTTGTCCACAGCAAAAGGTGATGGTATATCACACTGTCTATGCCCAAATCTCTAGCTTTCAATGATCCCACTGAATTCCGTAAAATCAAAAGCTCTGCACAGCATTTTCAGAGATGCATTTATGGTATTGTACAGCAATAAAAGCATTCTCTCCTTTTTCGTCAGCATGGTCACAGTCTTTTGATAAGAAAAATGGCAACATGGAATATGGGTAATTCATTACACAAAAATCCTCTTGTGTAAATCAAGAGTGATTCAACCAAACAAGTTGCAATGCTTACAAATATGTCAACAAATAACATTGGCTTGTCTTTAAAATCCCTTTGTTTGAGATAAAAAGTAGTTTTCCTCTTGCTTTCCTTATGGTAGCCTGTAGCTCTAAAGATGTGCTAATAAAAACTTTACTTGAGGGATTTGTTTGTCAAAACTTGTCACTGAGTTTAGCTTGTAAAATGACAGCCGGAATTAAATCTTGGATGCAAACATTTTCTTAGGATGCACATGCAGGCCTTTCTCAGGCAAAATGCTTATTTATTGGGTAGCAGGAGAAAGCTGGTAGAATTAAACTACTACTGTATGCTTTTCTTAATTGCTATTTCATAGGATACGTTTTTAATGTTTCTAATATTTGTTACTGCCTCATTTATTCAGTTCCTAAGTCTGTAATCCCTGCTAAGGCAAAAGTCATACTGAATTGACTAGAAAACTGACACAAACAACCATCAATTTCTCCTTGGCTCTGCTACCAAAAAAGAAAATAAATTTAATTGTCACATTATTAAATCTTGGAAACAACTATGCTTCATAATATATAACTCCAACCAGGGAACATCATCAGTAAACAACTATGATGGCATCTAGTCATTCATAAAAACCACAGGATACTGTTCCCTTCCCCAAAAAGATAAAGTTCTTTTAATACACTGGGTTATGCAGAAAGGAGCAGACAAGATCTCAAGGACACTGTTTATGAATACACGAATTGTGGCAGCCCCATTGGCAGGATATCAAGTCTGAAGGACTTACTGATTGAACATTATGTGAATGAAGTATTTGATACACTCACAGAGACTCAGCATCACGTCCAAATGAGACACTGCAGCCTCAGATGTGTCTCATATTCTGTGAACATACCAGGTGGAACCACTGGCTTATTACACCAGTGGTTATGAAAGAACTGGAGATCCCACTCACCATCCACAGTAATCCTTAAACATTTCATTTGGTAAGATTTTAACTCAGCTACTCAAGAGGAACAAACTAAAGCACTACACATTTTAATTGTCTTTAAATCCTATAACGCATCTTACAGCAACACCTTAATAACTACATCATTAAGCACAAGATCTAAATGGAGCAAAAAAAGGACCTGCAAAGTAAATGCTCACTATCTTTTCTCTCTTATACTTGTGCAAAGCCACTGGGCTCAATTCCATTGTCTTACTGATGGTGCCTGAGTGCAACTGATCACAGAATACAATTTATAAGATGGTTACTTGAAAGTCTTGGGATCCTTACAGAGAAGAGTTGTGAACCAGAGAAAAGAGAGTAGCAGTATGATGAATTGGAAAGACTTTGCTGTAGGGAGTGGACAGAGAGAGCTAAGTGCAAGCAAAGAAAGTTTAGGAAAAGGCTTTCTAAATTAGCATGCTAAGGAAACACAGCAGGAAGCATGTACAGGGGGAGAAGGACTGAGTGGAATAAAACCAAGTTTGATACACAAGATGAATTTGTGGGGGGATTTCAAAGAAGCAGAATTATACACTTCAGGAAGATGGCCAAAAAAAGGTACAAGGGGGTTAGGTAAGAGGAAGGGAAGCAATGGAAGAGCCAAGTCTGCTAGGAAAGTGTAGATTACAAGGCGTATGTTACAAGTCACAGGAATCAAATTAAGAAATATTAAGGCACAGACAGAGGTGGGAGGTGAGGATAATGTGTGTTATACAAGAATAGATGATACTAAAATTTAGTATTAATCTGAATATGAAAAGAAATGGAGTAATGAAATAGACCTTCTGTTGCCCACCACACTGATGAGAATGAATGGGGATAAATAGTAATAGACCGATACAACACAAAAGTACTTGGGATCAAAATTTAGCACTCATTTTGATACTGAAAATACCAGTAAAATAGCTACAGTGAAACAGCAAAGTTCAGGAGAAAGCCGTTTTATTTAGTTGTACATTTACTCCTTGAATTGTCAGACCACCACCATGACAAATGGCTCGGTTCATTTACAGAGAATTCCACTAAGGGTAAAGGCTGGTAGGGTTCACAGCACATCCTTCAGTGTTTTTAAAGAAACTGTACTTTGTCAGACAAGTAGCAAACCAAAAGCACAACTCCTGGCCTGTGCTAGAGCTGACAGATGTGCCTGATTTTGAGTAACAAGCCTTCATTTTGTATGTCCAACAACACTGCAGCGGAGCTGAATGAGAGAGATTACTTGTGGCTCCAGCCTCATACAATCAGCTTAGCACCATAAAGAATGCGACAAGATGAGGTCTGCAAATTGGACAGTTCAGTCTGGGCACTGTATTTTTTTTTAAGTGGATACATAATCCTCATTGTTTGTGATTGATCCTGTCTCAGCCAACAACTGAGATGGCATTTCAATCCCAAGTCCCTGAAGTTCAGAGGTTTACAACCTTCTGATCAGAAAGATACACTGAATGAATTTTTTTCAAGTGCAAGATTATTTAAAACTAATTTTTATGCTCAGAAATGCCTTTTTTTTTTTTTTCTACCTAGGTCACTTAAAACCATTTTTAAATAACAAAGTATGAATAGTTCAAAAAAATGAAGATAAAAGTGTAAGATTTAAGAAATGACCATAAACCTATACTATACTAATCTTATCACCTGTGCAGTGAAGTTCAAGGAACATACTACTGCTTTCAAGCGACAGAATTACAGAACAATTTGCATTGGAAGGAACCTCTGCAAATCATCTGGTTTAAACCTCACATCCTGAAAAGTCCAGAAGACAATATTGCAGCACCGTGTACCAAGAACTTAGAAGAGCTCAATGTGATATGTAGAAGAGCTCCGTGATATGCACGGAGACACAGGTAACCAAAAGTGTGCTCAGCATTGATAATGGAGATACAATCCTTGCAGTGAGTGACGTGGTGAACAGGACACACCTCATTCTCATTTTTAGGTTGGCAAACACGTGCTGCTGCTGGATGTGCATTTCTGTTGTCTTCAGGCAACAGCAAATAATCTATTCTTCCCACCCCTTCTGTGAGTCATCAGGCTTTACTCACTGACCTGTCTCCTGAAGTGGGTGTCCTTGGAAGGTCAGGTAGATGTGCGCTGTTATCTCGATGACCTCATCTGGGTGCCATTCTCACAGTCCTTCTTGCATGGTTACTTTACTTTGGTCCTTCTACACCCATTCAATCCCATTCTCACCAAAGTGCCCACTACAATTCTCAACAAAAGTAGAGACAGGTCTGAAGAGCCTGGTCTATTTGAGCATTATGAACCCTCCGGATGCTGGAGGGTTCACAAAGCCCCCGGGCAGTGATTCACAGTGAGGAATGTAGTTTTATTTCAACTACCCATGAACTGCACTCTCAAATAAAGATAAAATTTATATGAAAGTATTTCAACAGGAACATTCACATTTCCAGGTATTTTTTTTATAATGTATTATGTCTTTGATTATTCTGATTTTCAAAAGCAGGTCTAACACACAGTGCATTTTCCAGCAAGTGTTACAAAGCAGGGAGTGTGTTGTTTTACACACTGTGCTTCCACACTTATAAATCCATTACTATATATTCAGGAAAATGGATAGATAAAAGCTGAAATTGCAGTTTTCACATTGAAAATGAGCACTAGTATCTCTTCATAAAGGAAATCACATCAGATAGAATATTGTTGCTAGTGACTGTTGTTCAACTGGAATAAAACACTGCATTTCTGAAAATGCAAAAAAAAAGAAGTGGAAATCTGAGGCCAGGTTGGATGGGGCTTTGAACAACCTGGTCTAGTGGACAACGTCCCTGACCTCGGCAGAAGGGCTGGAACTAGATGACCTCTGAAGTCCCCTCCCAACCAAAACATTCTATGATTCCATGAAAAGTAGCTCAATATATTTCTTTAAACATTACATTAATAGATTAATGCTTTAATCTGCATATATACAATATACAATACATTGTACATATACAAGATGTATGTCCACAATAATGTTTAGCTGGATAATTTTATCAGATATTGTAAGAAAATAATTCAGTCATAGCTGTGCTCTACAATGAGTACTTGAAAGGGAGTGACACACACATACAAACACAGACATTCCCCGCCTTTAAGCCCACTTCACCAGAGGATACAAGATGTCCCTATTGAAAAGTTGATTCAAGACTGAAGAAAAGAAAGATTTAACAGAATTATCAGGGAGTTACTTAAATAAAAGAGAAGCTTCATTTAAACAATTTAAAGCTGGGGCACAATAGCATTATCACAATGCCGAGTATTAATTATTATGTTTGCTCTTTCCGGCCTGTCACAATGATGAACAATAATGATAGCACAATGTGAGATATTCACCATTTAGCTAATTCACTCAGTCTAGGCAGGGGATCAAAGATGTTTCTATACTGTCTATTCCTTAACAATGGCCCTTTTTGGATCCAGTGTAACTGAAAGGAACCCAAAAGTTGGTGTGACCTGTGCATATCTTCCTTGTCATATCCCAGAGCCTAAAAGCCAGCTGCAGGAACACAACAACTTAACTTCAGTCTTTCCAGTGCAGCTGACGCTCTGGAGAGGCAGAGCAGAGATCCAGGACTCGGTTCCCCTTCTTTCAGACTTGCAGCAGACAGAAAAATCAGAGAAAAAAAATCAACCAAGTGTCATGGACAACTGGAGCTGTATGCAAGATGTGAGCTTTGTCAAGTATCCTTCCTGGAACCAGTGGGTTGAGCTGAACAGACCCCCAATATTTACCCATTTCCTATCAACACAATTCCCTGTAGTTTCCCCATTAGCACTTTGCTCATCAGTGAATGTATGATGCTTGCTCTTTGCTGCCTAGCACACTGCATTTCTTTTTGCAAACGGGTGAATAACCATTCATATCTCTGACTAGAGTCTTTCTTTTGCTAGAGATATGCAACTGGATTTGTGTGAGGCAGCTGCTCAGTATTTGTGTGCCAGTCTGAGTGGTCCAGTATGTCATGGTGGACAGATGACGTCAGTTCCGGAGCTGACAGCACAGGAACTGGGCCACTGCTTAGTGCTGTGAATGCTGATGAAATTGCCTTCCCAAGATTTGTTTCTTCTCTCAGAACAATATGATCTTGCAATATATGGGTTCAGTTTAATTTCTTTTTTTCTACAAGTCTTTCAGGCTTTGCCCATTGTCTGAGCGCTCCGCACGCCTTCAGTGTATTCTCTAGAAAATGTGATACAAGCATTGCACTGTGTCTGGTAGTGCAAAATTAGGTATTTTAACAGGCATACTGCCAGAGCAGAAATTTCTTCTCATTCACATGCCAGTGCAGAAATCCCACTTGTAATTAGTATTTCTTCCTGAAAGACCCTTATCGTCCATCTTCCCCACCATAAAAAAGCACAAGCCAAAACAAACAAAAACCCCCGCAAACCACTCAAATCCATTGCTACCCAAAACTGATGCCAAATACTATTATCTCCTTCTCTGGAATTTTCTACCCTACTTGTTGCACTTCCATCTGTTTAGGCACTATATTTTGCACAGCAATATCTGTGTTACTGTGTCTTGTTCACAAAAGTTATTGCTAATATTTTAACTGCAAACAATGAATCTAATCCATCGGCTACGTGCATTACTAAAACACACACATATGCATTTGAATTTTAAATTTTATGAATATACAAATATAAAAGCAAGTGTTCATTGAAGTCGACCCGTATCAACCCTCCAAACATTCCCAGACAAATGCAACTCTTCAAACATGATCAAAGGAGCTCTGGACCAGCAGTAATGGAGTGATATGAGCCTTAATTTTCCATACAGACAGCCACGTGCTGATCATTGTATATTTTTTATTTCCCAATATTTACTATTTCTCATAGCATTATTTCATGCCTCTTTTTGCTCTTTATCTGTGCTTTGGTTGACAAAGCTAATATGTGAGCAGCAAAATAAAACATACAGGGTAACTCCTTGAAACAACTTAAAAAAAATTTCTGTTTCAATGAGTCTGGCTTTCTTGCATGCAGGCAGACAAGACTGTAAGCAAAATAAAACAGGGGAAATGCTAAGCATACAGAAGTAACACTGCTAATGAAAGTGCAGAGTGATACAGTAAAAAGGAGGAGGCATCAAATACGCAGCAGGATTGTTTATTACAAGTTACTATTTTACAGTCAGTGGATAGATAATTCTGGTTTGGACACCAGAATAGAATTATGTCCACAGCTGCACTTTACTGATCATACTGTGTGAAATTGTTTCTCTTCCTTGAGCAAAAGGCAAACAAAAGGTTACAGGGATGAACGTGTTTGTAAACTAATCTGCATCACTGAATGCAGAACATTTCCACACCTGTATCTATGATGTCAATTTATACCCTTGGTCTGTCTGGCAAACATAAATATACATGTCCATATATATGCATACTTTAAAATACTCTAGCTGTCTTGAGAATGTACCACGTATAAAAGTGTGTGCACGCACATGTGTGTGTTCTAGAACTAGAGAAAAGATGTTACCCTCTCAAGATACCTACAGAATTTCAAATACACTCACATGCACTATATGAGCTATCTGTATAAATCACAAACAGTGAGTGAAGCATCCTGTTAATGTTATTAAAACTGAAAATTAATTATAAGACTGGCACAACTGACACTTCTCTTCATGAATAATTTGACTTTACTGAAACAGAAAATAGGCAGGTCACTTAATTTTTAAAAGGGCATAAAGTTCAGAAGGCTGTTCAATCTATTCATAGCTATATCTGAATATAAAAACTGCACTTAAAAGAGCCACCCCAGAAAGTTTCTTTCTATGTGGTTTTTTGCCATTCCTCCCTCCTCTCAGTCCCAAAGTCAATGAGAATTCATATTTTAATAAATCTATGTCAATATGCATTAGTGAAGCCTTACATTTACACTGATGAACACACAGAGAACTGTCCTTAGAGTCTAAAAACCACACTTCAACATGAAGCAGATGTGTTGTCCATGCTACAATAAATTCATAAAAAGAATCTTCTTAAATGCTGCCATTAGCACAGCACACTACTTTGGAACAAGCTGTCTTGGGAGGTATACCAGGGGAAGGAAGGGAGATACCACTGCACTCAGTGCTTCTCCATTCCAGGCTTATAAAATGCTTTTAACTTGCGTGTTGGGTGGCATAGCTGGTCAAAGCAGTCATGTAAGAAAGTTTCATTAATCCTTAATAAACAAATGACACAAAATTTACTGGAAACTTAGTTCACTTGGGATTTTTGTGGGATTTATCAATACACAGTGTTATTACTTCACCTTTACATCACCTGCACACCATTTGTTTTCAGTTCTGACTTGCTCTTTCCAAGTCTTGTAAGACCTGTTTCTCTATTTCCCCGTATTAGAAAAAAAAAAAAAGCATCCTTCTTCAGATCCCTACGAGAGCACACGTACAATCTCTGTATGCTTGAGTTCCACTGATAGTAGATGTATAGTTAAGTGTGATCCTATTGTCTTAAGAGGATACTTTATATTCTAGGATATGATTTTGCGAAATACAACAATTAAAACAGAAGTGTGGTGCTTCAGAAAGCATTTTGGTGAGCTTCCAGGGACTTACCTGCCAGCTGCCAAGCTGGCTTAGAGCTCTAGGCTCAATCTATTCACCCATCCATCACCAAAGGTTCTGAATGACTGATAACAAAAACAGATGATTCATCGTTGGTATGCTTTCTGTTCTCTCTTTGTCCTATGGAAGACATGGCATTTTAAGATAAAGGTTGATATTTCAGGCTAAGAAAAAGTTACAATATAAAGAGGGCAGTTTTTATATTACTGGATAGATACTTGTTCCTAATTTTTAGAACACAGAGAGGGCCAGAAATTAAATTTTTCATTGTTAGCTGATTTTTAAATGAGCATGTACCCATGCCTATCATCTTGAGTGTAAATACTGTCTGAAGATGCTCTCCTTTTTTGGTCTTTTTAGATAGATCTGACTAGTAAGATAGTATTTCATTTCCATTTACTTAACAAGTGTTATTCAAGGTGTTGACCTTGAATTTAATAGCACAAACATCGGGGACTTATCTCAGAGGCCTATTAGAAGGAAAAGACAACTTTAGGTCTGCCGTGGTGATGGCAGAGAAGAAAGGAGAAATACATTACAATCTTGAAAAGCACAGAGAGCACTTCCACCTAACAACTTTGCTCAAGTGATACAAATAAAATGATGAATGAACACAAAAAAAAAGCTCTTCTCTTTAGCATTTAAGTACTTGCTAGCTGCATTGTTAGTGTATCAGATTACTGCAGAAAAAGCTTTGACTGTTCAGGTAAGCTGGATACCTAATTCACAGTGTGAATACAGAATCATAGATTGGAACAGTTTTGGTTGGAATGTACCTTTAAAGGTTGTCTAGTCCAACCCCCCTGTAATGAACAGAGACATAGAGAAGTCAGAGAGACAAATTATCTGAGTGTGAGATATTTGCAACATGAATTTAGCAACATGGGAGGGAAACACAGCTGAGATACCATTACCTTTTGGACTGTGGTGAGAGTCAAACTAAGAGAGTCAAACTATTTTGCACAGTCACAATGTTCATAATCTGTATAGGATTTTGAACAGTTTGGACAGTTTCTCACAGGAACAGTGAGACAGTCACAAAAAAATATTCAGGAGCTCAATAAATCTCCTTCAAGGGAAAGCTTAAAAGAGCTCAATCTGTTTAGTTTGTCAGAGAATGAGAGGCAACTTGATTACAGGAATAAGCATCAGCTACAAAAGTGCTCTTTGATCCAGTGGACACAGTAAAATATCTGTAATATGCTGAAAGAAAATCCAAATACTAGAGCATTATAAAATATCAGCATTCCACTGACTATATATATTACAATACAGTTTTAGTCATACAAAAACTCATCATTTTCTTCCACTGGAAGCTTCACTGAGTTCGCAGTATACTCGGCAGTTATTTAGTGAATTTTTTGGTTTATTCTCATTGTATAATTTGTGGCCCTGCAATTCACTCATTGTACCATTTGAACCTAGCATCAAACACAGCACTGTTTATTTTTTTTACTTTCATTTAGCTGTTACTTTAACAGCATAGAAGTGTAATTCAATGAACTGAAAGATACAGGAAGATAAAAGACCTCATTACACACATGTTATACAGCACTCTACCTGGTGATTCAAACACTACTCAAAATTTCTGCTTAAGATATTTATAAAATTCTAGCTGAATAAACTAAATATTTTCAATATTGGTAGAAACACTGGTAAGCCTTTTAAAGCTTTTTTTTGAGAGTTACTTGTAGGAATTGTTTAAAGAGTGGAAAGCCAGTATCAGCTTGAGTTTTGAGCATGTTGGTTTTTAACAGAGAATACTTCTGTGGACATACTCCAGGTCTCCCCATCATGTATTGGGAGGCAAATAGCATCTGCAGGTTCTTGGTAAACACCTGCAGTGTAGGTCCTCAGCGGTCAAGCCATACTTTCACATAAAGATATTCCACAGCAGAAGCTTCAAGGTCAGATGCTTTTTCAAGTAGAGTCTGAGCAGGTCACTGCTTGTGAGTCACCAAGGGGGGAATATTTTCTTTCTGTTCACAGGAGAACATCTCCTGCCTGAGTACAGACTGGCTATCCATCTGAAATGGGAATTTTCTTTCTTTGCCATGCACTGCCTGCCAAGATCAGTTCCCCTGCCTGGAACAACACCTGCCCTGAAACTATTATTGAAAGGTTTGGGTTTCCTGACCAACACCTTCTGCCGTGGATATTGCCAACACAGCCTTGAAGGTTTACAAAAGGGGGCCTAAAAGAAGCCTTCAGCCCTGAGCTGGGCCATCTGCTGAGAGGAACTGATGCACACAATCTAACACCAGATTTTCCTGGCTGGGTCTCCACCAGCGTCCCGTCTCAACCTGACTCCTCATACCAGTCCCAGGTAACTCTCCCACCATGCCCATTGACTCCAGGGCTATGTCTGCATCATGGGCTGCACATCAGCTCCCACCTTCTCCCTCACTACAGCCCCATACACCATCAGGTTTCCTTACAGTTATTCCCAAACCAGATTGTCACACCGCTTTCTTTTCTACAAGGCCACCTTTCTGCAAATAACTCGGGCAATTCCAAGTTGAAGTAGAAGAGCTGAGTGGTAAGACAGTCTGTCCCTATTCCTTTCTCCAATTTCTGAACTACCACCAGTGGTGGTCATCTTTATGGATGTTACTTTCAAAATGCAATATATATCTACAAAACACTTGTGAACCTGAGTCTTTCAGAGAACTACAGCTTTGTAACATTTTGGCTAAATTTCTTGGAAATGGCAAGAGAGATCAGACAAAACCTAAATGGATTTGAAGTCTCTGCTCAATGCTTTAGAGATGCTGGAACATCTCAGCTTTTCATGCTATCTGGACTAAACTTAAAGTGCTGCTGAGTTATTTTAATTTCTACTGAATGTTTGTGTCCACTCATTAATGGTGGGAAAGATAAAATGGGAAAAGGAAAGGTATGTTGAATTATGGCATTTATTATGCCTAAAATGCTGTGCTGCATCATCTCTGCAGGAAAAAACAATCTGAATGAAACACACAGGATTTGGTTTTAAAAAGTGTACAGCCGTAGTAGGTTAAAAGGTGCACATCTGGTACTTCTTGATTTGTCTTTGCAAATGAATTTTAAACCTAAGGTACATTTTTAAGAGGCCTGAGCTCTTTGCAGCTTATCACAGCACTTCACACTTGCAGATCTTTTGTTTTTACTAGAAAGTCACAATTATCTTATGTTACAGTGTGATACATAAGGTACACATCTGGCCATACTATATTACTGTCAGAACAGTAGTTTATATTGGACAGGCACTGCTTCAGCACACGATATGTGCAAAGGCCACAGGAGAATTTCCTGAGCTTTACTCTCCAAGGATCCCTAGTACTCCTTAGCAACCTTGCTGGGAGGACTGAAATCACAGCCTCCAGGCAGCAGGTGATAAGTGTCCCTGTGTACTTGAAAGAGTTGCTGGCTACAGCAAGCACATGTTCATCTCCAGAAAAAATATTTAACGGCAAGTCATCAAACTAGGATATAGATAAAAATATTAAGACTGAACACAGCAAGAGGAATAGTGGCAAGCAGGACTCCTGCAGTGGCCTTATATCAAGGCACAGAGTGCACAGTGTTAGATGGTGCTTTTCAAGAAAATTTGGCAACAGGCTTCCTATAAACCTAGTCTGGACTGAGGAGCACCAGAAAGGTGTGAAATGACAGTCTGAGAGACTGTGATCTAATTGCTAGAACTGTTGACCACTAGAAGCCCTTATGCACGTCAGGCTATATTAGGGGGTGTATTATCTATACTGAACTACTGAATTCTTTCCTGGTACTGCCTCAACTACTACATTTTTTTCTGCTGATAAACTTTGTCTAGTGGAGTTTGCAATTGTTCCACAAGGAACAATTTTGGGACTGAAATGTCACAAGGCAGCATAACTATAAATATTTTGCTTATCCCTTTCACTTTTAAGGCAAGATATTGAGTTCTGATGCTTCTCATTCTCTGCCATGCAGTTACAGGGGTAGAAGTGTCCAGGCCCTTATTTTGCACAGCTGACCTTTTATTTCCTGCAAGTGCATTCAATTTCAGGTAGTCCACAGTGTGGTCTTGAAATGTTATTTTCCATCATGCTAAACTAATCTGAAGTCTACATTTTTACAAATTTTATGAACTCAAGAGCTTGCTTTCCTGTGTTGCATGAAAAACAGAGGTCATTCAGAAGGTTATAACTCTTTCAACAAAACAACTGTTGTGACACTTTTGAAAGAAAAGGACAACCACTTATAAACACTGGAAAAACCACTGCAGTTAACATATCTAAGAAATTCCACTCTTTCTTTTTTTTTTTTTTGTGACTGCTGTTTCTAAAAAAACCACCTAGAATTCCAGTCCACATATCGTTATGATAATACTGATTTAACTGTTATATTGAGGAAAGTTTAAACTTGATCAGCACTCATTTAAAACTTCATTTTATTTATACATCTCTTGCAAGAGAAGCCTGTCTCCATTTTCTTTTCTACTTGTATTCATGATTGCTGACAAGCTGTGTCTTCTCTTTTCACTGTTTTCACATCATTTACTTAATGGTACAGGTAGCTCCACTTTTCATTCAGCATTTAATTTGTATACTTCTCAAACTTCTTCCAGTCAATGCTTAGCCTTTGACTTTTGATACCCTGATATTACATTATGTATAGTGTTTTCAATCTCAAATAATCTGATATTTAGATTACATATTACTTAAAATGTCAGTTCTTGTCCACCTACTCAATATCTCTGTCCTCAGTCACAGTGTCCTCATCTCACGTACTGTTTCCCTTTTTCCCCTTGTTCGCAGCCAGGAAGATTCCCATCTTGAACGTGCTGCTGGCTGCATACATGTCACAGCACAATTTTGCTTTGGCCCAGGATCTCGTTTATTTCCTAAATCACTCAGCAACGAACCACAATGACTGCTCCCTAGGACCTCATCATGCGGGGTCAGCCTTCTCTCATCATCAAGAAGTTCCTTTGAATTTTAAACTTCTGCAGAAACCCGTCTCTATTCACACAGCCACTACCATTCGCATGTTATTGATTACAGTCACCGCAAGCATTGCTCAGGCTAATGACCTGCTAATGACCTTCCCATCCACTCTGACATTCGTGTCGCAGGAGGTGAAGACGGCTTCTTCTTGCCTAACCTTGGCTGCCCGAGATAAGCAAACCTTTATCACCTCTACCATCTTAGCCTTCTGACTCGGAAAGCTACAGACTCATTTTACCTAAAACCTTTCCGTACACTTACTCCTAAAAACAAGCAATAATTGTCTTGTTTACTCTACAACACCGATCCTTTAGATTTCTTCTTTTTAAACTAAGTAGCGCATTTTAAGGCTATTACCCTATTCATCATTACTTTATAAAGCTGAAGAAATGAAAGTCTGTAACCCCAAAATTTCCAGGGGGTGTTTTTTTTTTTAATAAGAACAAAAACAACAGCGAAATTATTAGTATTACTATGAAGGGGTAACCGTAAGGACGAGGAGCAGCGCTGTCCCCGGCGGAGAGGGGCGAGCCAAGCCCACCGGTTGNGTCGCTTCCCCCCGCAGCCCCGGCGCGGCAGCGGGCGGCCGGCTTTGTTACTACTCGGAAGAGCCGCGGCTCAGCGCCGTCGCTATAGAAACTGGCTGCGCCTCGAAGAGACACCGGCGAGTGGCGGGAGGG
>VXBC01006749.1:1685972-1696756 GCA_013399945.1 Ploceus nigricollis
CCGGGCGGAGGTGTGGGGTGAGGAGCGAGCCGTTCATTCAGGAATATCCTGGCCTTTTCCTCCTCCTCCGCCTGCAGCCGGCCCCCGGCACCGCCCAGCCCGGCCGGAGGTTGGGAGGGCGCCTCGCCGTCCTCACCTCGACTGCATCCTCGGACTAGGATGTGGTCTGTCGGCTCAGAGCATCCCCGTCCCAGCCCTGCCGCCTCCTCAGGGAGACTTGTCCCCAAAACACACACAGAGGTACACTCACACTCTGAGAAGGGATCCCAAGGCAGTAGGGACCCAGGGAGAACCCATGACATGAACTAACCATGGGAGCTGATGTGCACTCTCGCTGCTGCTCTCCTGCCTTTGCAGCTTGTTTGGTCGAAGAGCATCACCAGAAAACCCCCAAAAAGCTGGGACCAAATTTTTAGCAGGAGTTTTTCAGTTCGTGAAAGTGGTTTAGCTCCACATCCTTAGGTGATGAACTGCCTTTTGTGTGGGAACTTGCTTATGGGACCCCTCTGGATGGTGGCTCACGATCCAAGGGTGCCAAGGCATTTTTCTGCAGAGCATTTAGTATGATGCAGCAGGCCCTAAGGGTTGAGGAGCTGAAGCGCTTGTCTGTGTGCTGTAAACAGGAAGGGAAGCATGGGTGATTGGAAGGAAGAGGAGGGAAAGGCTGAAAATGGATTATAGGGTAAAGCAGCCAGGTATGTGGGGGATATCGCTGTGTCCTGACATGTTTGAGATTTAGGGTTATCTTGAGTCTGGGGAGTGGCATGTTTTCTTACAGCAACAGCCTATGGTGCATCAGGGACGCCCATCTTCACATCCTTCTCCCTGCTTGACATGACTGACAAAAGCTGAGGCAGTTCCTCCATTCTTCTCCCTTTCTTCCTCCTGCACTGAAGGCTCAGTGGTATTGGCTTGTTGGAGCTATCCTCTTCTAATTTCTCTGCCTGAAACATTTTTATTCTCTCAATAGTAGTAAAGTTGATAAAACATCCTTCGAAGTGCAAGATGGATCTCCCCTTTTCTCTTTCCCTTGTTTATATTGATTAAATTGGACTTTCCAAGTTTGCCACACAGAGAAGAAACCTAAAATGCAAGGAGCAACTTGAAGGCTGCATTATCCATCTCAGCCACTGCCAAGCTACAGGGGATGACTATTAAGTATCCGCACTGCAAGTCACTGTGAGCTGATGAATCTGTGCCAAGAGTTCTGGCACACTGCAGAAAATACTCTTTATGAAGAGTTTGCCAAACACAAGAAAGACCCCCACAGGAGCTCTTCACAAAGCAGCCCAGCTTACAGCAGAGCTGCTGGCAGGCCATCACACGGCCAAATGACAGTGGTGGCACAAATGAGGGAGAGAGAAGGTTGGGTATGAAAGACAGGGGCTCACCACACATTTATCTACCTAATTAGCATGCTAAACACCAATTCAAGAGTTAAAAAAAGAAGAAAAAAAGTAATATAAATCCAGTCAGAGCATAGGCAAGCTTATTTTTTTTTTGTTTGTTTGTTCTACCTTATAGTGAATTTGCTTGCTTTGAGGGGGAAAGAGTAACATTAGAGAAGTGAAAGATCTGCAGCATCCTCGATCTCATAGCATAGGAGAAATTCTGCCTATTTTACCTGATATAAAAGAATGCTCACATCCTTTTAATCAAATGGAATATCAATATTCATAGTAGATATATTTTTAAAAACCTCAAAACCCAAAAACCCTTGAAAAACTGGAAAGCATTCCATAATCTAAAATCTTTTGGAAGAGTGTAGAATGCTTTTTAACTTAAGATGCATTTAGAAAAGAAAGCTGAGCAATGAAAATGTTGCTCAAAGAAATGGTCATTATTTTGACATCAAGAAAGCAATGCTGTTGCTATAATGCCTATTAATTTTTCTTACAAAATAAATTCATAGCACTTTCTCCCAGGTGGAAACACAGGAAGGGACAGAAAAATTACAGGAAAGGCATGCTTACTACCTGGTCTTTGCTAATACAAAGCACCTGAGTACTGATATCCTTTCATGTGCTCCTGGGGCTTTTAATCTACACACAAGCTTCTAAACACTTCCCCCTCCAGGCTGAAGATAAAGAATAGCATTTCCAGAAGGGGCAATTGAGACAAGTGGGTGATATTTTAAAAGATTTGCAGGAAAACTCAATTGGACATGTCTTAGTATTGTGTAGATATCCATGCCTTCTAGATTATTTTTCCTATCAAGGTTGCAATGATATTTTACTCACAGAGATGAGCCATTTTTGTAGATGGATATCACCTATATCTTTAGGACAGCACTTTAGCCAGATCACTGTTCTAGTGCTTGTAAAGTGTTTTACTGTGATTTTTGTTTCTTTTTTTTTTCTTTTTTTTTGTTTCTTTTTTTGTTTCTTTTGTTTTTTTTTTAACTCTGCTTGAATTTTTAACTAGCTTAATGTCATTTGGAACCTAACTTTTGCAACAGCATTTACAGAGTAGGGCACTAACAGCAACAATGCCAAGTTGTTGCTTGGCAGTCACAATAATTCTATACTTACAGAGAAGGGAATGAAACATACAAATATTAAACCCTTGCATTGCAATCATAAATCAGTACTAAATCAGCAATTGCAATTTGTAACATTTTAACACTAAGCTATCCTGCCTTTGCATTTTGATATTTTGTCCCTATATGTCCCAGTTTAGCTTAAGGACAATATGTTTAAAATCTACATCTGGAATGCCTTCTGGCAGCAGTTTTCAAGGAGCACCTACTTCTTTGGGGTAGGGTGACAAACCTCCCAAAAACAAACACTGAAAAGAATGTGTGCTGATATGACCATGGCCATCTTCTGACTCAGCAGTGACATGTGCGTCTTTCTCAGTGCAGCGGATTTTTTCCAGTAACTCGGTGTACTGAAGGAATTCATTGGGTGACAATGAACAAGGGTTAACATTCATGTGGAGCAGAGCAGCTTTTGATGGTGTCCCCTCTCTTTCACCATTTGTCCTCACTCCGAACACCATTCATCCCACCAAACACTTATTCTATTGGCCTATTTGTTCTCTGGAAGCAGCGCAAAGTATCCTTAACCAGCACCAAAACCTTGCATAAAGAATTCTTCAGCTGAAGGAATGAAACACTTTCTTATCACATCATATGTAAACAAAAGATAGGAGTAAGCTGTGACAAAACTGAAGTAACATTTAATACTAATATTAATTATCATTACTATTATTATTAGGATTGTGTTACAGCTCCTAGACTGCACCAACCCCAGGCACTGTTTTCCCACAGAACAAAAATGTGGGTAATTTCTGCCCTGAGGAGTTTACCTTAGAATTAAATGTTTTTCCTGAGGGCCTGAAATGCCATTAGTTACACATTTGGGTAGTGGCAAGTGCAGTGGGACCTAATTTAATTGCAGCCTCTTAGATATGTGTAATATAAATTTTAAATAATGTAATAATTGTAATAATTGTTCTGACAGGAGACAGTGCAAAACCATTTTTCTGTGTCTATAGGCTAGCAGTCCTTTTGGAAATTAGAGACTTTGGAACATGGAAAATGAGCTGAAGTGATAATTGAAGGAAGCAATAAAACATGAATATGCTAAAGTAGGGGATGAACTTGTAGACTCTGTCTTTTGTTAAAGGAAAATATGCTTTCTCCAGAGCACTTTTTTCCTTTACCTTGGGAAGAAATGCATATTTTAAACCATTGCTTGAGATTTCTGGATGTCCTGAGGAGACAAGGCTACAGCAGTACAGGCGGATTGGAGTGCCAAAAGGACACAGGCCTTTCCCAACTCTGCTGGCTGCTTCTCAGAGGCAGCTCCAGATGGGCAGAGCCACTGCAGCAGTGGCAGTGGCTCTAAGAGGCTTCCACGGATGAGGGACACAAAAAGTTTTTTGAGGTGACAAGGGCTTGAGAGGGAGCACTGTAGTTACCAGATCTGTGATATCTGGGGCATGCTCAGATTCACAATCTTCCTATTTCTATATATATATATATTTTTTTTTTAAACCGCACTGTGAAGATGTTGGTGTAAGGAAAACCAAGTATGTATACATATATCCAGACTTGCAGCTGACAATTTAACAATATAATTATCAGAGGTTAGTAAAGGCTTCTACCCAAATTTGCGGTGGGAGAGAAAGTATTGTTGAGCATTCAAAACTGTCAGAAAGGAAATATGACTATGGTGGGGTTGACTTCCAACATGGCCAGGCTCATGCCCACCCTTCACCATGTACTGCTGTGCTGAGATACCACAGCCTGAAAATAAAAGCAGTGAAGGAGCCTGCTGAGAAACAGACAATCCGTGGGTTGGGCCATTACAGACATGCCCCAATGTGTTTGTATTCACTGTGTGGGGCAGTGTAGATGCATCCCAAATCTAAACTCCTAGTGGCCTCCTGTGACTACATGCCATCTCGAGGGAACACCTGAGTTAAAAGGGCTCATTGAGAATATTATTGATCCGGAAAGGGTTAAAATGATGCGGCATCAAACAGAACCCACACTGTTATTTAATTTTGCTTACTGTTGAAAAGCCTCAGAGACAGTAAAGGGAAGCCTAACCTAAGGAGCTGAATAAACACCATAGCAGACAAAGGGTTAGCATAACACTGGATGGCATATTTTGGGTTACTCACACAACCTACTGGGGCCTTAAATGAGTACAACTGCTCAGAAAAAAAATCCTGGCGTTACTGTGGAAAGCTCAGTGAACATCACTGTTAAACAAAATGCTACTGGGAAATTAAAACTCAGTCTGGAAACATTGTAATTCCCAAAGGTTGGTTATTTGATACAGCATGAGTACTTTGTTCAGTTCTGGGAACTCAGCTGCAAAATAGATACAGAAGACACAGAGATCATCTGGAGATGGGCAATGCAAATGATTAGAGGCTGAGAGAGAAAATTTTGTATCTGGGTGGCATGAAGAAAGGACATGATAGAGCTTTATAGAAAATAATGAATGGCACAAAGAAGATAAATCCTACATTTCTAGGCACCTTTTTTTCATAATTTAAGAACAAGAGTTCATCCAGTAGAATTAAAAAGATATAAATTTGAAAGGGATGAAAGGAAATACTAGCTATTAAAGTGAAAGCATTCACTGTTACATGAGATTAAATTTGGAGAAAGGACTAGATTGTGTAAAACGTGTAAAGGGATAAAAACGTTAATATTTCAATGCATAAGCCTGTCATAAAGCCAGAGAGACAGGGAAAGAATCATTAACAAAAATTCATCTTCAGGCAAATTATTGAATTTCTTGAAGCTTCTTCTGAAGCATTTACTGCTGAAGGTTAAAGGGAGAAGTTATGACAACAAATGATACTAGTTCTCATTTCAGATGCAGATTCATTTTTTTATCCAGGAAGGACTAATGTCCCACAACCAGAGTCACCCATTTGTGCCCGAGTGAACATCCTCTCCAACTGCACACTTGGGTGTTTCTTTTTCCACAGTTTGCCAAGGATAACATTGCTGGGAAACTGCAAAATGTCCTTTTTAAACTCATTTGCATTAAACTCATTCCCTTCAGGGACTCAGGTATCGAAAGACACATCCATGTGGCAAGTGTAGATCTGGATTTGTATGATCCATGATCTAAGTAATCCTGCAAAGCACCCTCCCATTCCACTTTGAAAACCTCTCGATTACTGGTGCTAGTAACTTGCTGTGTGATTCATACTCAACCCAGCTCAGGGGTACATTGAATGTGTGACTGATTACTGTTTCTTCAAACAGATGCAAACTTACTAGGTGAAAACCAACAGAAGCTAGGTTCTTCAGAGACAGAATGTTTCCATATTTAAAAAAATGTTACAACCCCCAGACAATGAAATTTTCACTTCAAGCCTTGCAGTAACACGAAACTGGAGACATTAAGAGAGGTTTCTTTTTTTTTCCCATAATAATATAGACTCACCCATTTTAGATATGTATTTTTCATATTCATTACAACAACATGCTAAATGTGCCTGGCAAAAAGAGTAGGGACTTCATATATCTTGGGAAAGATGACAATGTGACAAGAACACTCATATCCCAAGATGTTCAGCCAACCGAAAACTACTTCTACCTCACAGAGATTTACTTATATATAAACCTGAATTATGCTTAAATTTGATAGTGAATTATGATGCAGTACAGAGCTCTACTACACCTGTGACATTCTGTCCTAGTTTCAGCCAGGACAGGGTTAATTTTTTTCGGGCCTGGAGGTGGGCATGGCCAGACCCTAATATTATTTGGTACCACCTCACATCATTGCCAGGGACAGGGGAAAGGGAATCTCTTTTGATTCCAAGGAGAAAGGCATTCCTTTCTGGTTGGGTGAGAAACATGGCCGGGAAGAGCTGGTCAGTATTTATTGTGGTTTTCCATGTAAATGGTTTATTTGTCTTATAACTTTTGTTATTAATATTGTTGCTGTCACTGTTTGTTTTCTGATTTCATTGGTGTTTCCAGTAAATTGTTCTTACCTCAACCCATGATCTTTGCCTTCCATGCTTTCATTCAGAGGCAGGGGAAGGAAGGAGTGAGTGGCAGTGTGGTTTTAGTGGGAATATTAAATTGGAGAATACATTCCTAAACCACGACACCTTCTCTCTCTTTCATAAGCTACATCACCCAAACAAATCCTCAGGCTCAAGCTCTCTGTTTAGTACATGGGAATCACAGTTTTTTCAATGCTTATTTGTGTGTTAGACCAGTCTGAATTGTTCAAGTAGATTCACCAAACTATACTACGCTTCAACAGATTCAAAATGTGCCCATCTTTTCTTGCCTTACATGAAAATACCCAATTGCTGGTTCACAGATGGAGTCTGTGCAGCAATTTGGTACCAGCGATGGCTGTTCCCCTTCACATTTCCTATCCACATCACAAAATGTGATGGCACAGCTAAAGCAACCACAGAAAACAGTAACAATTTCACATCAGTAGTCTTTTGCCATCAACACTATCTATATAATGTTCTGTTCTTTTTTGTTGTTGCTCTTTTTTAGAGTCAGGATGAATTTTCATAAAAATGTTGATGAACAACTATATACCCCACCCCTGCCCCAAGCAACAAAAAGGAAGAAAACAGCAATCTAGTAATAGCTCAGCTTTCTCTGGGATGTGATTCTGTGTCTATCTGTGGCATGACAGTGATAGCATTCACATTTTGTTAGGTCACAGGTTGGACTCAATGATCTCAAAGCTCTTTTCCAACCTTGTTGATTCTTTGATTCTGTAAAGTTTGCAAAAATCAAACCAAGAAAAACAAACCAAGAAAATGAAACAGTGCAGCTTCTAGGTTTAAAGCCCCAAAAGAAGAGAAGCCAAAGACACTATAGCTTTTCCTTTCAACTTCCTCTTTACTTTGAATATATTATTTTCTTGTTTGTTGGTTAACTGCACACAAAGGAATTAATGATGCATATAGTAAGAAGGCCTCTGCAGGCAGAAAAGGTTGAATTAATGTTCCTGCATCACTAAGATCTGTAAGCCTTAATAGTAACTTCAATATCTGAATCAATGATTTACCATTAATGATTACTGTCCTAAAACCAATTTTGCATATAATAAATGTAAATCTTATGTGAAATGTTGCTTGCTTTGTAGAAAAAACCCAAAACCCAAACCTTAAATTATCTTATGGTAAAAGTCAATTGGAGAGCCAAAGTAAAAAATAAAAACAGAATAAAATTTTTTGAAGAGAAAGTGGCTCGAGGATTTGAAAGGAACTTGAGTAAAAGGGAAGCAATTTAGAAAGATAGGCCTTCATTGGGGGAAAAAAGTTTTCAAATATTATTTATCATTGAAAGAAGTCAACTGGTACAATCTAAATTTAATTTGGAGTTTTGCTTCACTCCAATTTTCCTGATAAGCACAAAACATAAAATCTGTTTTTATGTGTATAATCAATAAAAGTCTAAGACTGGTTTAGGTCTTCACTCTTCTACAGCTTGTGGTGAGAGCTTAGTATCAGTCATAGAGAGGTTTTACTTTCCAACTCCAGTAACTAGGGTTGTATTTAGGGTTGTAAATCACAGTGGAGACTTGTAATGTGGAAGGAAGAAGAGAGTAGCTGTTTGGAATAGAACCACATGCAAACAGCCAAATACCTCCTAGGACTTGTGCCATTGCCACGGACAGCTATTCTATTCCATGCTGGTGGTGTCCTACCAAATACAATTTGGGTAAACCTGGTAGAAGACAAACTCCTGAAAAGGTGATAACTCTTTTGCCAAACAAAACTTATTTTGAAATGGATACAGCTGTTGAGAACAAACAGGGAATGGAGTGGCTTCCTTTAAGTGGGTCAAAAATAAGGAATCTACACTTATGGGACTTGGGGACATTTGGTTTTGTTTTGAATCTTGTATTTTTTCCCCTGTGGATTCTCTGGAACTGCTGGTAGAGAATGACATTCCATATTGCACCCAATCTGTTGCATTGTAAACATGAAATAATTTAATTTAGAAAATAGAATGTTTTAATCTATACAAAGTAATGTCTGACCCTATTTGAGAAAAAAACCCAACAAACTACAACAAACAACAGAAAGTTCTGAAAACTACTTATTACAGGATGCCTCATCTTAAAACATAATATGGCATCTGACGTGTTACTTATGGTTTGATGTTTCACTGAGTGGTTGGAGAGACAAGGCTATTTTTTATGACTTCATGCATGGCACTTTTAGCTTAGGTGGATGATAAGCTTTGATTACTGCACTGGTTTGCAAGTTTCAGGGAAGATTTCAATCATCAGTGGGAAAGTTTCACTGATGTGGATGACAACCAAGGTGGAGGGATGCCCATAGGGTAAAGGAATGGTGAAACAGACCCCTGCACAATTTTATACTGAAGAGTTAGAGAGCACATGATTTAATACTCATCAGTTCCTACACTTGAATTCTCCCTGCCTGTAGTCACATTGATTTTGCCTGTATCAGTACTGGGTAAGACTGTGGCATATGTCCTACCCAGCTCCAGCTGGAAACCCACTGGGCTCTCAGCAAGCAACACATTCCCCCATTTTTGCTGTAGGGATAGTTGGCATTGACAATTCACTTTCTAAGCTTCCAAAGAGCCTAGCTGGTGGCAGGAAAATGTGTTAATTCCAATACATCACTCTTTTTATTTAGGCCTTATATGCCAGGTGTGTTCCAAATGCTGATGTCTTGAAAGAGAAAGAAGTAAGAAACAGGAGGAGGAACAATATGTCATAGATATAACCAATTTTTCCAAATGCATTTCCACCACTTCTGCCATCATGTCCCGACTTTTTGAAAAATGCATAATAAAATTAATGCTTAATTGAAAGGAAGAAAAACTAATGAAAACAGGCATTACACAAAGTACCTTGACATAAAGTACCTAAAACGGTTAGTGAATTCTGTTTTTCCTTTTTAGGGCACTCTTATCCTAGATAGGACAGGATATATANCCTACAGGGTTATGGAGTATTATAAGATATTGATTTAGAATACTGTGAATCTGGAAATCTGATTCAGTATAGTTTAAAGGGAAATTTCACACTTTGGTAAGAAGGGAAGAAATTGCTTTCAGGAGATGCATTTTAATATTTTAAAGGACAGTTCCTATCTTTGAAAGCAGCTTAGAGGATTGAAATACTGGAGGTAGCTCCAGAGGAGATTAATTGACAACATGCAGGTGAATGGGTCAATTACACAAACAATCTGATTTAATCAGAGGGGTTTACAGCTTTGTCACTTTGACAGAGTAATAAAGAAGTTTATCATATCCCGTAGGTGCCATCAGACACTTTGGCCTGCTACAAGCATGTTGTCATCATGCTTGAAAGATTTTCTACGGTCATTATTAGTACATAGAGTGGTTACAATGACAGGTTTTTTCTGCAAGGGATAATCAAAGCTAATATCTTTTTCTCTGCTTTCTCCCTTTGCCTGTGAACACATCAATAACAGATTTAAATACTTCAAGGTCAGTGGAGTTAAGCTGACTTTGGAGAAAAATGTGATAATGCTGCAGGCCATCATACTTGTAAGAATTTTTATATAGTTCAAGTGTTTGCTTAGCTACTCTTAAGCCCAAGAGGCTGGATATGTAGTGAAGATGGAATGACATAGGGCATTACAAATCTCTTGGCAGATAACACAGTGTTTTACGCAGAATATGTGTCAAGCATTTCATAGGTATCTGTGTGGCTGTTTTCTTGACGAGGTGGTGAAGTGGCATTTCAGGAACATCCTTAGTGAATGCTACAGAGCTGCAGTTGTACATATCCATCTGTGCACTTTTTACAGGCATCATTACAAATCAGGATGATACATACGCTTCCTGAGATTGCCCATCCAAGCAAGATAACCAAAAGAGAATAATTTGCTAATTTTCCTCTGCACACCTGCAGTATTATGGCTACAAAATGAAACACGCAGCATCTTATTCAAAATACGTCTTGAAAACCAAATCCTCTATTACAATGAAAACTGGCAGAATCTGGAAATGTTTCTAGCAATGAGCAGCTGGTGTGATCAGCTGTAAAATTTTCTAGAAGCAGTACTGAAAATGCTATAATTTTTTTTCCTCTGTAAGCAGCATTAGTCTGCCTGACTAGCCTCTAGTAAGGCTACATAGGGTGTTGTTGCCACCTAGAGTCAGTTCATCAAAACAGAAGTTCTGCATGTCTTTTTTTCCTCTCCACTTAAAGCAGAAGGAATCCTCCAACATGCTCAGATACCTCCCATCACCTTGTCACTTAGCCCTGTTTTCTTTCCAGTACAAAAAACCACACCACCCAGAAAAACCCCAAATTCAA